>RJWM01049886.1:0-10960 GCA_004363535.1 Dasyprocta punctata
GGTTTTGCAGCAAAGTGTTCCTAAGACACAGACCTGATGGAGATCATTGGAGTTATTGAGCACTCACTTTTCTTGAGTTCAAGCTGTCATAGGGAGACTAAAGTCCAAGACCCACTCCATTATACAGTATTCTGGGCTATGCCACTGTGATCCTAAGTGCTTCTCTGTAGAAGAGTGATGTGACGCTCATATCTTGTTGCACCTCACACTGTTGTTGGTCCAGTTCTTGCTGGGATTCCATCCCCTGACACATTTCCATCAGTTATATTCACAGAGCTGTCAGACTCACTTATGTTTCAATTTGCCCAACTTGAGGGAGGCCTAGCGAGTGGAGTGTCAGTTGGAAAGATCCACCAGGTCCCACAGCTAATTGTGCCTGGCCAGCTATGAAAAATTGCACTCTGCTCTGATTGAATATAAAACTTCTTAGGAGACCTGAGGTGGCCTTGAAATCATGGGATTGTGAGATACATTGTTGGGGTGCCAGATTGTCATGAATCTTAAACTTAGAACAACTTGCCTGACTGGAGAGAGAGACTGTTGCTAAGGATTTATTGTCCTTGAAACCTCCATTTGAGACTTAACAATCTACATGTGCATTATGAATTAACTATGCTGCTCATGACTTGTCAATGCCTGATAAATTCCACAAGCCCAGTACCATCACTGCTCTTAGTGAATCCATGAGCATGAGAAACATGAAGGAAGCAGGTTGCACAGAGCATCCTATGTCCAAACAGAACCAGGTTAATTATATCGGACTACCTCGCCTGCTGCTCTTTTAATGTTGCTGATGCATTTCCACATGACACTTGGCATGATTATCCATTCTAGCCTCTCTCCTCTTTTCATTGCTGAGCAGTTTTGGTTAGCTTCAGGGATGTCAATGGAAAGCGTTTAGAAGGTGATCATTCTTAGACTGATGATGCCTGAGAGCCAAGATACTGGATTAACCATTGCCACCACCGTCTTTACTTTCTTAGGTTGGGACTCTATGTTAAGAATACCAGGGGGTTTCTCTCATCTACTAGAGAATAAGATTGGGAAAACAGGAGACTGGGTCAGGTTGAGAGGTCCTGTTGATCTAGTAATGGTTGCAGCACTTAACTTACTCATGAAACAACAAAAAATGTGTGGAAGCACCCCTCTCCTGATGATCTTACAAGAGCCCTTGACCCACTGCCTTCCATCTGAATCTAATGGTTTTGAAGGACTTAGAGACTTAGGTGTCATTCTTACCCATAAAGCCTTTACTCCTGGTTTTATATTGGAGCATGCTGACCTACAGCCTGCATGTCCATTACAGTCCCAAACACCCTTCATTCATTCTTTAAACTTCCTAGCCTGAATTGCACGATGGCCATCTCAGGGACTGAATATTTTGTGTTCAAGTTGTCTTCACTGTATTGAGAAATCCAGGAGAAGGAGTTTACAGTGTCTTCCCTAACATGCAGGTACCATCTTTGACTGGTATGTTGGTTAGTGAAAATCTGACTGGTTCACCATGGTATAACTTGATACTTTACAATTATTAGTGAGTTGGGCCAATTGAGTCTAGACGCAAGAGAACTATATTCCATTTTGGCTTCCCACCACACCCCGCTCATCTAGACTTTCCTTGGAGTCATTCGTTGCCCTTACCCAGGATCCTTGTGCCCTACTGTGCTTTGCAGATATCTAAGAGAAGAGTCTTGTGTTTCTGCACCCTCCCTGATCATCAGGGGACTGCTTGAGCCATGTTTAATCCGACTTTGACCAGACATTTGATCTGGCATTTCAACTGAGGAATCTTGTAGGTACCCTCTTCATAACCGTTCACCCTACCTTCTAACGTGGGTATGAAAGAACTGCCATGGAGTCTATGATCAATAGTCAATATTCATCTGACTGATGGCGCTCTGCTTGCATACAATTGAGAGTAGGAGTGAATCATCACCTGACCTGCATTCATGCTGGGGGCTTATGCTGCTAGTTCTCATGCTGTTGACCCCAATATTAAAACAGGTTTCTTTAAGGCAGATTGGTACCAACATCAAGTTTTTAAACCCACATTTCCTGAAAGCCCACACTAACATCTTAATCTGGTAAAGAGAATTTTTTTCTTTTTGCTATCAGGTTGAAGTGCTCAATATATCTAAGGATACTCCTGAATGGGTCCTAGAATAGTTACCTTGTAACTGAAGCTGTGATCCACATTGAATGGCCAGGACCAATGGCGGGCATGACCGTCATTGACCTCTACGGCACTGCTCATGCAAACATGTGCTCATGCAAATAGTTGAAAGTGTCATCAATACACGACATCCTTACCCCTCTGACCAGGTAGACCTACTGCATGTCAGACATCACCCACGAAATGTCTCATAGATTACTGAAGCATGAGTGTTGCTTAATTGTGAAAAAAAGCAAGCAAACAAACAAACAAAACAAAACAAGGGAGGTTTGGGCCAGTTCTGAGTCAGGTATCATTGTAAAGTCCGCAACCCTAATTGGGTGCAAGTTGCCATTCTATCCATTCTTCAGTATGGTACACAATATTCAGTCAAAATTCATGAGCCAAAATCTAATGACAGGGACAGAACAAATAGTTGCTCCAACACAGAGCTCATACAGCAACATTAGTCAAACATTACAAGTCCTTTGGCTCAGGAGGACACGCTGCAGACTGATGCTTCCACAAATGAGGATCCCACAAGTCTCACTGTTCCACTGAAGGACTAGTATGCAAAGAGTGCTCTTAGTATCAAGGCAGTTGCTCAATTTATTCTTTATGTCAAAGAACCAACTGAAGGAGAGCTTCGAGTCACTTTTAGAAAGAAGTATCTGGGACATGAGACTTCGGCAAGATATGTGGACACAGTGTTTCTATTTGGAGAGACAACTAAATTCACTGTGCTGTGTGGCCTGTGCATGGTGCTATGGCGCCTTAAGAATGGCATCTAGACTGCTGTGAGGGTGACCTCTGAAGTTAGTGTAGATCCCAAATCACTCCAGTTTACAAGTGATTTTCATTGTGTTTGAAGCCAAAAGCCCAGATACATAGGTGTCCCAACTCTTCAGTGTCAGCTGGTAACTGGACTTCGCATAACTTTTCGAGTTTCCTGTGTGAAACTTGAAACAAGGAGACCATTTCCCTAGTTACCTCGCCTTGTGCCATTTTGAGCCTCAGTGGCCACCCCTAGTTCTTTATCATCATCTGAAAATCATTGAGACCATTCAGGCTACAGCAAGAGAAAGTAATCCCCTGTATGGTCTGAACATTTCCCACACACAGACCCAAGGTACCTTCTGAGAAACACTTCCCATTCTCATCATGGACTGAGGAACCCAATTCAAAACCCCAGACACTCCCCTCTGGTTATAGAAGTAAGTCATGTCTGAGCAGTTCTCATGATCTCTGAATCAGATCTCTTGGAAAAATAAACACCCTATGAATATCTAAGCTCCATATCAGTCTCTGAATTATTTGTAATGAGATGCTTTCCTTCAGATAGAATTTAAATCTGAAATCAAGGCCATGACATAGAACCCTCAGCTTACAAATGGAGTTACTGCAATATCACCTTCAAGGCTAAGCATGGTGAGGGTCAAGTTCCTGGTGTTTTTGCCTCAAGAAGTTACTCTCAAATTTTAAGATGCTGCATTTACTAATGTGGTTTTGAAGGAACTGTGTAAGATTTTTGTGGGCTATACCCACCCTCTGAGAAAAACCTAATCTCTTTGATTCAAAGTAAACAGTTATATGTCAACACAATCACACAGGAGAATTGTATGACAGAATTTCTAATAGGGAGTATCAGCCACCATTTTCTACTGCATTCAACTTCCCTTTAACCTAGAATTTTGGTAAAATTAACATACTCCACAGAAATGTTGAGAATGAGAAGGTATTGGTGTTAGTAACCAGGATCAGAGCTCTTAAACAACTTGGGGAAAACTTTAGACCCACTGGATGGATCATATCTATTGAAGAACTCACTCCGGTATTCAGCCTACTGAATGCACAGTGCTGCCTTAGCTGCACACCACAGTCATTGCACTTCTGCCCAGTAGCCATTACTGCACACAATGCTCTTTGTCAGTGATGTCCCAGAAGGGGACACTGAACTTCTCAGAGAAGTCCATGGTATCTACTAGGTACAGGGAGATTTTCTCGAGTGTTCTGTCTCAGGCATATACAGCTCAAGACATGATCATCTATTGAAAGACCTGTAACTACTTTGGGCAGCTAACATTGCCAGTGCCATACTTTTCATGGCCCTAGAGAGAAATGAAGTCGTGGTCAAATACTTTTCTCAACCAAGTTCAATTTTGATGTAGAATGTAGAACTGCCATCCTCAAATGACTCTCTCCATCCACAGCCTGCACCTATTCACACAAGTTCCCACTGTAAGGAACACACTGCTCACTGCTGAGAAGGTAAAACTTTATTTAGCTGTATGGCCAAAACCTCTGAGGCTGATCTATAGAAATTTGCAGTCCCAGCTACACTCTCGTTGTCAGAGTCATTATTATCACACTCACCATGTATCTTCAGCTACTGCTATTGATCATGGAAATCATTCCTGTCAACACTGAACCTGACACTGAAAACTACTCCCAATTTTATGACTGCCCCAACCTTGAGATGCCTCCAGACTGCTCATCAGGGCCACCATATTGAAATTTCTGACTACTTCAGGACCAGTTATCTAGAGACACTGAAGAAGACCGCTTCCATTTGCTTGAATGACAACTACAAACAGTAAATGTTCACATGGGAGCTCCAGCTGTGTTTTGCACAATAGAAGTCATATAACTTTTCTTTTCTTTTCCTCTTTGCTCATTTGCAAAAGGAACATTAAGGCAACATCAGATTCTGGGCTACCTCAATTTTACTGATTCATCCTCAGCCTCATCCTTCCAGCACAGGGGTGCATCCTCCAAATAAAGAGGTTCATTTTCACAAAGTCGAGTTCCATGAGTTTAATTCTGTAATTACGCTGCAGAGATCAGAGATATGAGCTATTTATGTGTGAATGAGCTGCTGGTCAGTGTTCATGACTTAGGATTCTCAAAGTTATTTTAGCCTGTTTGTGTCTACTTCTGTCACCTGATGTTTGACCTAGGACTTAGGCAAAACTCTGACAAATGTGGAACCCGCAATGTTGGAAAAACCTTAGCAAAGGGATGTGCCTACAAATTTTGGTACTAGTTAAGGAAGGGGCAGAGAGAATGACAGTTTACTGGAGCCTCCCATTCTGCCGTGTTTAAGTTAATGTTGTCTCTGATTTACATCTTGTCTCCTAAAATTTACTGTCACAACATTGCAGCTGACCATTAGCCAGAAATACTTGCTACTGTATTAGCCAGTGAAAAATGTCATTTATGCACAGACTTGCAGGTCTGAGTTACTCCCGTTGTTGTGAAGAGTTAGTGCTTCTCACCTAGGCACCTATGACTCTCTGACAGGAGCCCTGCCCTGCAAGTCTCCCACATCATGCCCCGGTGGTCACATCGTGTCTCACCGGAGAGAACAGCTCAGGAATTTACACCAAAAAGTGGTCTGGGACCCTCAAAGTCTGGGTAGATTGAAGCCACTTCTCCCTCTGCTCCATGGGGCCTGAGGCTCAGGTGTCATTTTTGACCTCTCAGGCTTCCATAAACTCTGCCTTTTTAGCCCTCAGCTTCCCCATGCTCAGATGTCACAAGCCAACTCTCACCAGCCCTTACATTAACACTGCTCAATGGCCAAGGTCAAAAATAAATGAGCAAGGAGCAAATGAGTAGCACGAGAAGTAAAACCCAGAATTTAGATTTACAAATGTTCACATATAGATTGAGAAGCTTTTCCTGACAGCTCCTGTTACATTGTTTTGTATAGGTTTTATTGGCCAGAAAAAGTTCATTCTGGGTGCCCCAGGCTTCCCTAGAGAGCAAAGGGGAGAGAAAAATGAGAGGAGCCAGGAAAAGTCACATGCACTCTGTCCCTCCCTGAGGCTACATGGCTCCCCATAGAGCCAGGGGACCTGGAGCTGGAGAAGTCAGAACTCATGCAAGGTGGCATAATCAGCTTCTGAGAGACAGACCAGAAGACACAGACACATGCATTTCCACATTTCTTCCATTTGATTCCCTGTACCCCAACAGAATGAAGGACACCACCATATTCAGTCCCTCAACTGTGGAACTCCAGAATCAGTTTCTTGGGGAATAGTGCCTGCTCTAAAATTTCATTATTACAAGTCTAAGACTAAGAAAGTAGGACCAAAGCAAAAGAACCATCAGACTGTATTATTAAGGTTTGTGAGCAGGTGACAATGTCACTAAATTAAGTTGCAATGACACAGGCACTTCTAGCTCACTGAACTGAATTGGGCTGATGGGAAATATGACCCTACCTGTGGAGAATGGCAGCAATACCCTGAGTTTTGGAGAGGCTCTGAGTGTTACCTTTTAAAACACAAGATGTACCATATGTGGGCCACCAGTAAGTTTTCCCACATCACTGTTGGCTCCAAGCAAGTAGTAGCAAATTCCTCACAGATACTCTGTGGACAAGGTTTCACTTCAACGAAATCCCCTAATGCTGAAGAGTGTATCACTCATTTCCTGGAAAATAATGTGATTCCATCAACAAGAGGTGGGATCCAACTTTGAAAGTCTGACTGTACTCTCAAGCATCAACATGAGAAGCTGTGTCTCAATTAAGCCTGTGGAATATTCTAGGTTCTATCAGTTTGTGTCTCATCTATATTGTTTCCATACTCAAGGTTTTTCTATGACATTCCCACCCATGTAATTACAAAACAATCTCTAAGTTATAATGAACATTGTGATTGCCTCATTCTTGTTAATGAGAGGTGAGGTGCGAGCAAGCAAACGCATCCCTGCTATTCCAGTGCCTCCTCCTCTGCCAGGCTGCAGCTCCTATAGCATTGTAACTGCACCTCAATTCCTCACCAGCACACTACTGCAGGATTTCATGAGGTGCACCCACTTCCTTATCATATCAGTCAAAGTCCCCTGGCCCAGAACCACCTCCAGTCATGTGTTTGGCCACAATCAATTCATAAGGATTCCATGATTTCATTTTTCCTCACATATGACCAGGAAGCAGCAGCAGCTTTCAGATTCCTTTTCAGAGTCTATGCATTTCATTGTGTATTAAAATTATTCATTGCAACATGCTTCTTATGAAATAAACATCTAGGGGCAGCATTGAACAATACTGCTCTGGCTTTTCTGACCATGGTTTCATCATTATAAAAGTCTAGATGCCAATCTCATGTGTGAAACTCAAGGACTTGGTGTGGACCATCAAGCCACTCCAGAATAAAAGGGTCCCATTGATTTGGAAGGTGAAGAGCTCAGGTATGTTGTCGTCCAAACTACTCACATTAAATATTTCAAATGTTCTCATTTCCTAAGGTTCCTGGGAGAAACCTGAAGTTATGAGGAGAGCATCCCTAATCCAGTCTATTCCTGTCACCCTCTCCACCCTTATCACCTGAGATTATTGAGACCGATCAGAGAATAACAAGGCCATAGAAATAATTCCAGGAGAGGCAGACCATCATTTCCTATGGAATAGAGCCGGGGTTTCCTCTCAAGAAGGTTTCCCACCTTAACATTCTCCTGATGGCCCCAGCTCAAAATCCAGACTCTTTCTCTAAATTCTAGAAAGGCCTTCTGCTTCAATGATTCCCATCAACCATGGCTCAGATCTCTACAAAATGTGTTTAGGTACTGTACATATTTTTTATGGTATTTTAAGTTTTCCTTGACCTCTTAAGCTTCAAGAAGGAAAATGAAACCTTTAACAATGCATTTTTATGTCTAAGATGGGGCCCAATAGTTGGGCCTTCCAGGTAGTAGGTAGTGTCACTAGAACATCACTTTAGACTTGACGATGGGCTAGGGCAAAGTCCCTGATCCCTTTGCTCTAAAAAGGTCTCTTTGCAGGCATTGTGTGTACTGTAATAGCTTTAGGCATCAATATCTTAAGAGCTAAGCTGGCTGACAATGAGCTCTGAGAAGCATGATCCCAATGCCTCAAGGAAAATATATGGATGTCAATAGTATTGTGCCGTAGGGTAAAATATGTTGACATGCCCAGTGGGAACCTAAGCCACAATTTTCTCTGCTTTCTCTTAGATTACTGCATAACTCAGGTAAAATGAACAGTCCACACAAAGGATGAGGATGTGAAGCCATAGAGAGTGTCCAGCAGTATTCCAGGTCTGAAGGTGGGGAGACATCTAGCTTCACATTAAGAAATGGATCTACAGGGCTTTGCCTGCCAGTATCTTAGAGGGTCACCAAAGTTGTTGCCATTTCTCTCCATGAAAAACTTACTCAACACAATTGTCTGTGTTTAGTGGTACTATTGCAGAAGAAAATCACTCTGAATTCATAGCAAAAAGTCCACAGCATTCAATAGATACAGGCAGTGTTTCTAGAGTTGTCTCAGGCAGGATTAGTTTCTAAGATTTGTGTTGAAGGACCTGCAGTTTAATTTGGACACTAGGATCACTCAGGCCATACTTCACAGTGCCCCATGGAGAATTAAAGTTGTTCTCAAAAAATTGCCTCAAGACTGCCAATTAGATGTGGATATCAAGATTTTGAGTGCCCAAGAATTACACGCACCATAGCGTGGTCCTGCTCACAAAATTGCCTCTTTCAGGTATTCATGTACTGTTATTTGCTGTTGAGAAAGCAAAACTAATCAGTTTCAGACATGGGCTAGAGAGACCCTAGTCACAGGCTATTCTAGGTGCAGCTTTACTACCCTTGAGTCCCTATCAATTATATTCAGATTGAATTAACTTAAAGATCAAGTCAATTAGATTAGTTTTCACTCCACGTTCAGCATGGCCTAACAGTGCTGCTATGACTGACACAAGCTGGAGAATCCTCCAGACTGCTCACAAGGGCCGCCATATCAGATCCCATTCTATTCCATGGCTTTAGGACTGGTGAGAGGCCTCTCCCAAAATGCCATCTTCCATTTCTTTCAATGACAGTTTAATGTTTGTGAAAGTAACAAAAACATTGTACTAGCTGGACATACTTTAGTAAGATTGCTATAAAATAAGCTCATTTTATTTCCACAGGACACTATGAATGTTGCAAAGGCAAGATAACACACCAATACCTTGTCCATATGAGGACCAGGATGATGATACCTGTAGTTTCCCATTTACTTCAGTCTTGCCTGTCTCCTTTGGATTGCTTTGACCTGCCAACTTGCAACCCTCTTCTCTCCAACTTAGAACAGTTATAGCCAAAACTAATGCCAAACCACCATGTCTACAGAGTCTAAGTGATCTGAGGAGTCTCAGAACCACACAAGCTAGTGAGGGGAAACTCAGTGCTGACAGACCATCCATGAGAGCCAGCAGAAGCCCCTCAGAGTCAGATCTCAACATGCGCTGCTCTGGCAAGTTGTCAACTCTGCAGTGCAAACATCTATTTTTGAAAAGTTTGTAAACACAATATTTGCCTCATGGAAAACAAAGGAATTGGGTAGAGTTTATGTTCCCCAAAATGACAGCTGGAACCAGCGAAGTGACCTATGGCTCCATTTGAGAGCTGACATGTGAATGTGTCAGATCCTGTTTGACTCTTCACTCCTCATACTTGAGAAGGTTTGGTCAGAGTGATCAGACCCACAGAGTTACAGCAAGAAGCAAATCACTGTATTCAGAACACAACCTAGGATCTTGATGGTGCACACCCTTCACCCTGCCTTGCTTGTTAATGACTATGAGGATCTTGGCATCAGGATGATCACTAACCTCAGAGACTGTGGGGCACTGTCTGTGCTAGTATAGACACCAAGTGAGGGAATATAGAACACGCAGGACAGGATACTTGGATTTGCACTTCCAAAGTCCTGGGGCTGCTGTGGGACCAAAGGTTGCAGACATAACCTCAGGGATTTGTGCCTCCACTTCTGTTCCTTGTCCTTGTCCCCACAATTCCCTGTGTCCCCAGAGGAGAGAGTCAGAGAAACAGGAAGGCTCACAAGCTCATGGCCATTCCTCTGAGGATGCATGGCTTCTCCATGGAGCCAGGGGATCTGCACTGTCATGCTGTGGAAAGGCAGGCTCATAGAAATAGTACTGGCTGTCTCCAGCCACCTTAATCACAGATCATATATATCCTGAGGCTTCTGATTATCCCATCAAAGTCAACCTGTCCTTTTTAAAAGCTATGCTTTTTGATCACACCACATACATCACTCTATTCTACTTTGAGACTCACTGGCACCCTTGCTACATTCATAATCTGACCTTCCTGAGTAGGCAAAGAGGGACCAGCAGTAGAAATCCAAACCATTCCCAGCATCATCAGGATATCATTTTGCACAAACCTGCAAGAATGGCTCCAACAGAATGTTCCTCATTCCACCGAATGACCTCAACTAAAAATGCTGCATTCTTTCTACATCTAGGAGTCATTCTCAATTTTACTTTGAAAAAGTCACCATATGATATTTTTCTTCCTGTAGACTATTATGGCCTATACTATAGAACTCTCAGTCACCCGAGTTGCTACATAACACCTAAGGCCCTCAACTTGGCTAGGATGAAATTTCTGGTAGCCCCAAGGAGTCACAGCTTATCTTTTCAGACACTATGTACTGAAATAGCATCTTTAGAGACATGGACCCAGATATTTCCTGGATGACCATGAGTTCTGAGAAAAATACCTTGGCCTCAAGGAAGACACCTATAAGTCAACAGTATGTTGCAGGAGATTTGCAACATGTCAGCATCTCTTACTGACAACCTCAGCCACAACTTTGTAATTAATTCACTCAATGTACACTTAGGCAAATTTAGAGGTTGTTACAAGATTTAGAATGAGAATGTGTGAATAGCATCCAGGATCAGAACTGTGAAACATTTTGGAGAAACTTCTAGCCCCATTTGAGGATATCAAATTAAATTCAAGGCAGGAATTCATATG
>RJWM01049887.1:0-10969 GCA_004363535.1 Dasyprocta punctata
AAACTAGGGCCTGAGTTTGGCTCAGTGGCTTAAGCGCCTGCCTGGCAGGCATGAGGTTGTGAGTGCGATCCCCAGTGCCGCAAAAAAAAAAAAAAAAAAAAAGCCTGGCATGGTGGCACATTCCTATAATCCCAGCACTGGGCAGGCTGAGGCAGGAGGATCACTGCAAGTTCAAGACCAACCTGGGCTACAAAGTCAGCATATGGTCAGCCTGACCTGTATAGTGAGACCCTGGCTCAAAAAGACAAAAAATAGAGCCGGGCGTGGTGGCACACGCCTTTAATCCCAGCACTCGAGAGTCTGAGGTAGGAGGAGCGTTGTGAGTTCGAGGCCCGCTTGGGCTACAACTCGAGCACAAGGCAGCCCTGAGCTACATAGTGCGACCCTGCCTCAAAAAACCAGGGCCGGGAGTTTGGCTCAGTGCCTTAAGCGCTTGCCCTGGCAGGCGCGAGGTTGTGAGTTCAATCCCCGGTGCCGCAAAAAAAAAAAAAAAAAAAAAAAAAAAAAAAAAAAAAAAAAAAAAAAAAAAAAAAAAAAAAAAAAAAAAAAGACAAAAAATAAATAAAATAAAATTTAAAAAAATAAGGGAATCTAATAATAAGCAGATATGTAAGACAATTTCTTAAACTATCTATAATAATCATAGGCCCATGGTCATTTAATTCTCAAAACAATCCTAGAAATTAGACACTATCAGGGACCTGGCCAAGATCTCCAATCTCTCAAGCAAGTGTACGGTGAAAGCTTAAATAAATGAGACAAGTGGTATGATTTTAGGGCTCCAGGAGGATCAAAGCCTTCTGCAGAGTTCTTGACTCTGAGGCTATGATGAGGGCTAAGACAGAGCTTCTCTGGGCCACCCGTATTTATTTCCATTACAAACAAAGAGAGGGGCTACTGAGGAAAACGGGAATGAGCAGGGCCTTGGGAGTCACTTCAAGGACTTCTCCAAGTAGTAAATTGTGCCAATTTTAGGAGAACTGACTTATCTCTATGATGACATTTATGGTGGCAGTGAGACTCCTGCAGGTATGCGATGTCTGCAGCTGCAGTCTCTATCTACTTAGTTTGGTTTGAGCCAAGCGTCTTCGGCTGTGGCATTATCTTGCCCTTTGAGGTATCTCTGGCCTCACAGGTCACTATAGGCCTCAGCCAAGACCAGTGATTCATAGAGGTTCACTTACTATGAATCAGCTCCTGTTGCCAGGAAAGGGGCCTAGGCCTAGGTCAGGCTCACAGATAAACATAGAAAGCCAATTAGTTAATTTTAAATCCTGCTCAGAGCTGCTTTGTAGTGGTCTCCAACAAGACACTCTTCAGGAGGCTGAGGTAGGAAGATTATTGAGAGTTCAAGACCAGCCTAGGCTACAAAGTGAGCTTGAGACAAGCCTGAACTACATAGTGAGAGCCTGTCTCAAAAAAGACAAAAAAAAAAAAAAAAAAAAGCCAGGCTTGGTAGCACATGCCTTTAAGCCCAGCACTTGGGAGGCTGAGGTAGGTGGAGCACTGTGAGTTCAAGGCCGGCTTGGGCTACATAGTGCGACCCTGCCTCAAAAAACTAGGGCCCAGAGTTTGGCTCAGTGGCTTAAGTGCCTGTCTGGCAGGCACGAGGTTGTGAGTTCAATCCCAGGTGCCAGAAAAAAAAAAAAAAAAAAAGGACACACAAAAAAAGGAAGAAATTAGACATTCTTATAACTGAGGCACAGAAAATTGAAATCCCCTGCTTCCACTTCACTTCTCTCCTTGGGGCAGCTGGGAGGTCGTTAGTTGGCTTTGTGTCACTCTCAAGTGTGACAAAACACTTGAGAACCACTTCATGGAGCAGGGGGTTTGTTCTGGCTCATGGTTTTAGAGGTGGAGTTCATGGTTGGTCAACTGGCTCCATTCTGTGTGTAGGGGAAGGGCCTGGAGAAAGAAAGATGCTTTCCTCACGGCACCCAGGAAGTAGAGGGAGAGCAAGAGTCAGATAGGAAGTGGCTAGGGACAAGATAGAGTCCCTAAGGTCACGTTTCTATGACCTTCTCTTTTTTTTTTTTTTTTTTTTGCGGCACCGGAGATTGAACTCACAACCTTGCGCCTGCCTGACAGGCGCATAAGCCACTGAGCCAAACTCCCAGCCCTGGGTTTTGAGGCAGGGTTGCGCTGTGTAGCTCAGGCCGGCCTTGCACTCGCACTGTAGCCCAAGCCTGCCTCGAACTCACAATGCTCCTCCTACCTCAGCCTCCCGAGTGCTGGGATTAAAGGCGTGCGCCACCACCCCCGGCTCCTATGACCTTCTCTTTAACTAGGCTCCACCTCTTTTCTTCTTCTTCCTTCTTCCTTCTTCCCTCTTCCCTCTTCCCTCTTCCCTCTTCCCTCTTCCTGTTCTTCTTCTTCTTCTTCTTCTTTTAGCACTAGGGATTGAATCCAAGGCTTTCTTGCTGAACTATGTCCCTGGCCCTTTTGACAATTTAATATAGGATCTTGCTAAGTCACTAAATTGTTCAGACTAGACACGAACTCTTGATCTTCCGGCCTCAGCCTCCCAGAGCACTGGGATTACAAGAATTCGCCACAATGCCCAGTTGGTCCCTCCATGCAAGGCCCCATTCAGCAACTCACCAGTGGGCCAGTCCTTGGATGATGATATACAATGCAAATAGAAGCTCCTGGGTTTACCGCTAAGGTTGAATGATGCTTCTGTAGCTGGGCGTGGTGGCACATGCCTGTAATCCCAGCACTTGGGAAGCCGAGGCAGGAGGATTGCTTTGAGTTTGAGGCCAGCTTGGGCTACAAAGTGAGTTGAAGGCCAGCCAGCCTGAACAACATAGCGAGACCCTGTTTCAGACACAAAACAAAACAAAAAACAAAATGATGCTTCTGTTTGTGATGCACTTTTGTGTCACTTGCCAGCGACCCGCGCTGGGGGAGGCCCCGGGTGGTGGGCTGGCCGTGCCCGATGCCCACACCCCTGTCCTTTCCCAGAGAACGGGAACCGCTACGAGGGCAGCTGGGAGAGAGGCCGGAAGCACGGGCACGGGCGCTTCTTCCACCTGGACCACGGGCAGCTCTTCGAGGGCTTCTGGGTGGAGGACGTGGCCAAGTGTGGCACCATGATCGACTTTGGCCGTGAGGAGGCCCCTGCACCCACCCAGTTCCCCATTCCGAAGGTAGGCGGCCCTCAGTGACCCTGGGGCCACAGGCAGAGAGGAACAGAGCCTGGGAGAACCCAGAACCGCTCCGGGCAGGCTGGGCCCGCTCCCCAGCGCCTCCCCCTCTGCCCGCTGCAGCTCAAGCTTCTGGACCCCGATGGTGTGCTCCAGGACGCCCTGGCTGTGTTCACCCAGACAGAGGAAGAGGAGGAGGAGGAACCGGAGCAGGACTGAGGCCAGGTGAGCTGAGTGAGGCCGCTCCAGGTCTCCTGGGGACGGAGGGCAGGGCAGAGAGGACTGGGTTCTTGTTTTTATCTTTTTTTTTTTTTTTTTTTTGTGGCACCGGAGATTGAACTCACAGCCTCATACCTGCCAGGGCAGGTGCTTAAGCCGCTGAGCCAAACTCCCAGCCCTAGTTTTTTTTTGAGGCAGGGTCGCACTATGTAGCTCAGGCCGGCCTTGCGCTGGCGTTGTAGCCCAAGCTGGCCTCGAACTCACAACGCTCCTCCTACCTCAGCCTCCCGAGTGCTGGGATCAAAGGCGTGCGCCACCACGCCCGGCTTGTTTTTGTCTTTTGAGATTGGTTCATTATGTAGTTCAGGCTGGCCTCGAATTTGAGGAGATACTCCTGCCTCAGCCTCCCGAGTGCCAGGATTACAGGATTGTGCCACCACGCTGAGTTTGGGGATCAAATTCTTGCCTCCCAAAGCCCCGCTGCTCCTTTCCGCCCCTCCCCCGCCCCGCCCTGCCCCTGACGTCCAGCCCTGCCCACATCTTGGCTCGCTGGGCCTCCAGGGTGGGCCCTGGGTTTGAGTCAGCGCTGGGGATGAAGTTGGGGGCCCACATCTCCCATCTGTCGGCTGGATCCTGCCGCAGCCCCTCACAGGGGGTGCGAGCGGGGCTTGGAGGAGAGATGAGGGCGCAGGTCCAGCGTCTTCCAGATGCTGCCCTGTCCTCCCGCAGGGGCGACCTGGTCACCCAACTGCCCGGACCGGTGCCGCTCCCTCGGGAGCGCCCTGGGCGCCTCACTCCGCCCGCACCTGGTGCCCTTTGCCTACAGAGGGGCCGGCACTTCCCTCCCCGGCTGGCCTTGGGGACCCTCCTCTCACGGCCTTGGCCCTGGGAGTGCGCGGCAATAAAGACGCGGGTGGCTTCTAGGGCCTGCAATGTGAGGATGGGGAGGCGGCGGGCGGGGAGCAGAGAGGCCAGGGGAGAAAATGTGGGACGGAGGCGCACAGGGTCCCCGCGGGGTGGGGGTGGGGGGGGCGGGGCAGGCCCCTGATCGCGGGCGTCCTTCCACTGGCCGCCTCGGACCCCGTGGAAGCTTTACAAGCTACGATGGCTGAGTTGTGGTGTGCATGCTTGGAATCCCAGCTACCTGGGAGGCTGAGGCAGGATTCTGAATTGGAGGCCAGCCTGGACTACACAGCGAGAGCCTGTCTTCAAAAAAGCCTTAATAGATAAATAAATAAATGGCTGTGAATGGAGCTAAGTGTTAGAATGCTAACATTAAAAAGAAAAAAAAAAGAATGCTAACATTAGTATGTGTGAGGCCCTGGTAGCCTCAGTATCACACAAAACAACAAAAATAGGCTACAAATGTCAAGGTCCCACGCCCAGGGATACCTGTCCATTCCCTAGGGAATTCTGACATACAGCTAGGTCCAAGAGCCTGGACTAACAGGTCACGTGACCCCCGGCAAATGGCCTCATTTTAAGGCTGTGACAGCAGATGTAGCAACCTGTATTAAGGTTAACGGTGGACCCAGCTGCCCGTAAAGAAGCATCAGACGACATTCCTTTATTTTTTTTTTTTTTTTGTGATGGGGTCTTACTACCCCAGGCTGGTCTCTAACTTGGAGAGATCCTCCTGTCTCAGCCTCCTGAGTGCTGAAATTACAGGCATGTGCCACCAAGTCTGGCACTATTAGTGCCCTTTTAGAGGAGGAAACTCAGGTTCAGGGAGGTTCACAAGTCATCAAGTTAGTATTGCATTTAAACCTGGGATCCGGGTGCTTTTAGGTTGTGAAAAGGGTGAATGGTTTTGTTTCATTTTGCTTTTTCAGCACCGGGGATCGAACTCACAATTTCACACCTGACAGACAGGCACTTAAGCCACTGAGCCAAACTCTTGGCCCTGGTTTTTTGAGGCAGGGTCGCACTATGTAGCTCAGGCCCATCTTGGGCTGGCATTGTAGCCCAAGCCGACCTCGAAAACACAACACTCCTCCTACCTCAGCTTCCTGAGTGCTGGGATTAAAGGCATGTGCCACCACGCCCGGCTGGGTGAATGGTTTCTAAAACCATTTGTTTAAAAAAGAAAAAGGGGGCCGGGAGTTTGGCTCAGTGGCTTAAGCGCCTGTCTGGCAGGTGCGAGGTTGTGAGTTTGATCCCCAGTGCTGAAAAAAAAAAAAAAGGTCAGAGGATTTGCTTGTTTATGTATTAAATGTCATCAGAGGGGAATACAGTAAACTGGTGACCCAGGGGTGGGCAGGAGGACTTTACACTGTTGCACTTGGAACTGTGTAAATGTATCATCTACTGTGTTCAAGACAGAAAGAACCCTTAGGGCCTGTGTTCTTTATTTATTTGGAGGCAGCAATTGAACTCAGGGCCTCACACATGCTGGGCACATGCATCGCTCCACGCTTCAGCCCCGAGATTGTGCTAGAAGGACCAGTGCTGAACTGTGCTGCTCCAGTGTGGGAGTAACTGCGTGCTGGTTGCTAGGTCCTGGGGACCCGCCTGGACCAACCTGAGTCAGAATCTCCAAGGGGAGGACAAGGGACCTGGAAGTCTATGTGTTTTCTTTCCTTTGCAGTACTGGGGATTGAACCCAGGAGCTTGCACTGGCCTATACCCCCAGCCCTTTTCTCTGAGACAACATCTAAGCTGCCCAGGCTGGCCTCAGATTTGTTACCCTCCTGCCTCAGCCTCCTGAGCACAGCAAGTCCCTAATTTAGGGATGTTCTCCTGGCGTGGAACTGTTCACAGCAGTAAGGGAGTGACTCTGGCTGGGGTCACGTGTGTGTGCTGCTGTGCTGGCCAACAGGCTGGTGATTCTTGAGTCCAGGGAGGTTGAGAGGGGAGAGACTTAAGATTACAGGATTACAGGATCGTAGCCCGGAGAGCACTGAGCTGAATCCCAGACCTCTGTGGAGGTAGGGGAGGTGTGGCTGGGTGTGGTGGTGTACATTGGTGAGCCCAGCAGTCCGGGAGGCTGAGGCAGGAGGGTTGCAAGTCCCACCCCAGCCTGGGCAACTCAGCAATTTAGCAAGACTCTGTCACAAAATAAAAAATTAAAAAGCCTAAGGATGTAGCTCAGTGTGAAGGCCCTGGGTAGAGAGTTAGAGAAATATACAAAGGGTATCTGGGATTCTCTGGGGAGAAAGGAGCTTGCACACAGCGGCCTCTGCCCAGTGCAGCCTGTGCCTAGCCAGAGGTTGGTTCTGGGTACACAGGATCAGGACATGGGGCGAGTCTGAGGTGCCAGGAGGGACGTGCTTGTATCAGGCCCATCAGTGCCAACCCTGACTTCAGCCAGAGCTGCTTTGTAAGACCACTGAAGTCACCTGGTTTATCCACCAGGCCAAGCAGAAGCCTTAGGTTGGGGGCCTCCATGGTCCTGACCAGCGGAGCACTTAGAAGGGAAGCTGGCCTGGTCTGGGACAAGAGGGGGTAGTGGGGACTGTGGCAAAAGTCAGCCCGGGGCAGGGGTGGCTACATCTCAGCTCCTACGTTTAGAGCCTCGGCCAGGTGGGCCCGTGTGCCTGGATCGGCCCATTTGCAGCTAAACCAGAGTCGGCCCTGTCAGATTTGTGCAATGGGCCTCAGCTACGCGCCAGCCTTTGTACCTCTGAGCCCTGGCCAAGTGACTCCGCCTCTTTGAGTCTCTGTTTTGGTACCTGCGGCTCGGGCGGGCGCAGCAGCCGAGCTGGGGGCAGCCCGAGGGCGTGCATAAGGGCTGACCTGGCACCGGCTCACAGAGCATTCCCCCTGCACGCGCCACACCCTCTGGTTGGCAGAATGAGAAACCAGCAGAGACCAGACGGACGGACGCAGCGTGCTACAGAACCACGGGGCTGGCCCTTCACAAACCTGCCCGTCACAGAAGACACAGGCTGAGGGACTGATCCCAGCGAAAGGAGACGGGCACGACTGGCAGTCTGGCGAGGCGACACCCCGGGGATAGGCAGGGAACTGAACATCCGTGCCACACAGCTGGGGTGTACAAGCGCCAGCCTGCCTGAAGCGGACGACTGAACTGGGTTCTGCAGGGGCGGGGCCTTGGCTTTAGGCAAAAGGACTCAGGCTGATAGACCTCGGGGTCTGCCTCTACCCTCGCTTGGGTTTCTGTTCTTGGTGTTTTGAGACAGGGCCTCACTATGTAGCCCAGGCTGGCCTCAAACTCTCAGTGGATCCTCCTGCCTCAGCCTCCTGAGTGCTGGGATTACAGGTATGCACCACCACCATGCCTGGCTTTCTAATTCCAGTATTTGTGAATTTACCAACTTACTAAGGTCTAAGAGGGACACTCAGCTCCCATACTATGAACAGTCTATTTAGTGTCACATTTTTTTGTGCTTTTTATTGGTACCAAAGGTGTTTAAAGTAGAGTCCAGTGGACTAAGGATGTAGCTCAGTCACTGATGCAAAAGCCCTAGGTTCACCCTGTTTAGCACCAAAGGGATCTGTTGGGTAGCACCCTAAACCCATGAAAGTTACGTGTCTTACAGATAGCCAGGCTCGTTGGTACATACTTGGGAGGCTGAGGCAGGAGAAATGCCGAGTTCGAAGCCAGTCTGGGCTCTACAGTGAGTTCGAGGCCAACCTGGACTACACAGCAAGACCGTGCCTCAAATTTTAAAAAATGTCTTACGGAGTATTGGGTAAGCTTTGTTCCGGCTTGAGCTACAGTGCTATTGGCCATGAGTGCGATGTTCATGAAACAACATAAAAATGTCTTGACACAGACTGCAAGGTAGGGTCTTTATCCGTGACGAAACATCAGGCCCAAAGCTGGCTCCCAGCTTCCCCTAGGAGCAATGGTTCCCACATCCGCTAATCCAATGTTCACGGTTCATGGTGACTTCACAGAGCACAGCGGCCTCCAATGGGAAGAAGTGAGTGTGTGCACATTTTGGTTACCAGTCAGGCAGTCTTTCAGAGTTGCTTGGAAATTTCTCAAAAAAAAAAAAAAAATTAAAAACGCTTTTATTTTTGCAGTGAAAAACATCTCCCTCACGGCCTCCCATAAGGGAGGCAAGGACTACACTCCAAGCCACATCCTCAGTGCCCCTCCTTCTTTTTCTTTCTGTATTTTTTGGTAGCAGGAATCGAACTCAGGAGCTTGGCAGGTGCTTGTGCAGCTGAGCTATATCCCCGCCCCCCTCCTTTTTTATTTTGCAGTACTGGTGATTGAACTCAGGACCTTGGTACTGAGCTACATCTCCAGCCCCATTTTTATTTCTTATTTTGACATAGGGTCTCCTTAAGTTGTCCTGGCTGGTCTCAAACTTGCAATCCTCCTGCCTCAGCCTCCCACATTGCTGGGGTTACAGGTGTGCACCACCATGTCTGGCTCCTAAAATTTTTTAAACTTTGCTTGGAGGCTTGCCTGAGCTGGGCTCCAGGGGAAAGGACGCCAGGCAGCCAGGCTGCGCAGCACCCCACATACACAGGCAGGGGCAGGAGGAGGCGTCCCTTAGGAGTATATTTCTGTGTTCACGCGTACACACACGCACACACACTCAACACAAACGGGGAGGGTGGTGGGGACAGAAGCATCTGGGTGGCACTGACTCGGGGATGGGTGGAGGGAGGGGACAAAGCGAGCATCTGTCCTCATTCTGGCCCCCAGAGCTGCAAGGACAAGAAGTGCTTATTCTCTTCGAGCCAACTCTCAAGGTGCAGTCACTTTTTTTAAAAAAGCCTCTTGCTGCCACTCCAAGCCCAGGCCGCCCCGAGCTGGCGCGGGTCACGGCCGCCGGGGAGGGAGGGCGTTGAGGCCTCAGTGCCCGGGCCACAGGTGGGCTCAGGCATAGTGGCTGCCGGGTGTCAGCGGGTGGTCCCCTCTGTGGTCCAGCTGGTCCTGCAGGCGCGCGAACTCGGCCAGTTCATTGAGCTCTTGGAACTGTCGGTCCGTCTTGTGGCTGACCAGCGAGCGGTAGAAATGCACGGCGAAGACGATGAAGACCAGGCCGAAGGGGACCATGATGGTGGTGGAGGCGATGGCCGCCGCCTGGCCCGGCGTGATGCCATCGCTGCCACTGCTGCTGGCGTTGGCGGCCGCGTCACCACCGGCAGGAGGCTTGCTGGTGGGGCGTGGCTGGCCCGGCTCAGGCTGTTTCTTGAGCGGCAGGAACTTGACCCAGCAGAGCAGCACGACCTCAGCCAGGAAGAGCAGCGTGCCTATGACGGTGGAGAAGGCCCAGGCCAGCTCGATGTGGCGGTGCATGCGCTCGTGCGGCGACTCCTTGACCGAGTTGAGGTTGTGCACGTTGCTGACCGCCTCGATGTTGGGCAAGATGCAGGTGCTGATCATGAGTGCAAACAGGTGCACGGCCACCAGCACCGTGGTGCAGGCGCTGAAGGCGATCAGCAGCCCCTCCGGGTACTCATGCTCGGCGTCCAGCTGCACCTCCACCATGGCCACCTGGGGGAGAGGGGACGGGCAGCTGGATGAGTGGCAAGGCGGAGACAGCCACGCTCAAGTCCTGCTTCTCCTCCTGCCACCCTCTGGGACCTTGGGCCTCAATTTCCACATGGATGTAATGGGGATCGTGAAGCCAGGAGTGGTGGCACACACCTGTAATCCCAGCACTCTGGGAGGCTGAGGCAGGAGGTTCTCAAGTTCAAGCCCGGCCTGGGCAACATAGTGAGGCCCTGGCTAAGCCCAAAAATTAGAAAAAGGCTGAAGTACCTGAGTGTGAAGGCCTTGGGTTCAATTCCTGGTATCACAGAGTGTGTGTTGGGGTGCCTCATGAAAACTGTCTACCTCGGTTTGAGAAGGGAAATGAAAACTAACGAAAAAGAAAGTTTGGAGCCCATTAGCTGAGTATTCTCAGGAAAGTTATTTAACCTCTCAGTTTCAACTTTCTTTTTTTTGGGAGACAGAGTCTCACTATGTAATTCAGGCTGACCTTAAACTTACTATGTACCCCTGGCTGGTCTCGAACTAGTGGAGATACTCCTGCCTCAGCCTCCCGAGTGCTGGAATCACAAGCATGCACCACCACACCCAGCTACCCGCAGGAAAGCCTAACCCATAAGCTAGGGATATGCTATTAATACATAGGGTTATCTTAACAATTAAATGAGAGTTCCTGGAATATGGGAAACACCTCCCCAACAGTAGCACTGCCATGGCCAACCAACCACCAGAAATGGCTAAAACAGTCAATCTGACATTATGCACAGTTTGCGATCATTTTAAAAATAGGGCCTAAAGCCAGGCGTGGTGGCGCACGCCTTTAACCCCAGCACACGGGAGGCTGAGGTAGAAGGAGCGTTGTGAGTTCGAGGCCGGCTTAGGCTACAGTGCAAGCGCAAGGCCGACCTGAGCTACACAGTGCGACCCTACCTCAAAAAACCAGGGCCGGGAGTTTGGCTCAGTGACTTAAGTGCCTGTCTGACAGGCGTGAGGTTGTGAGTTCAATCCCCAGTGCCGCAAAAAATAAAGAAATAAATAAAAAATAGGGCCTGGGTTGTCACTCAATAGTAGTGTAAGGAGCCGGGTGTGGTGGTGCACGCCTTTCATCCCAGCACTCGGGAGGCTGAGGCAGGAGGATCGTTGTAAGTTTGAGACCAGCCTGGGCTACAAAGTGAGCTCAAGGCCA
>RJWM01049888.1:0-10956 GCA_004363535.1 Dasyprocta punctata
CTGTTACTACGGATCCACTTCTAGCCGGTCGGAGCTCAGTGAGCCCCTAGAGCTGGTGGTGACAGGTGAGAGGACACTCAGGGTCCCAGCCCCAGGATCTGCCCTCAGAAGGGGTCTGATCTCAGGGTCATCCCCCTCTCACAGCCCAGCCCTGGGGACAGTGTGGGAGGCGTGAGTCCATTTCACATGCTGCCTCCTTCTCTCCTAGGAGTCTACATCAGACCTAGCCTCTCAGCCCTGCCCAGCGCTGTGGTGACCTCAGGAGGGAACGTGACCCTGAAGTGTAGCTCACAGCTGGAATTTCACAGGTTCATTCTGACTAAGGAGGGAGACAAGCTCTCCTGGAACCTGAGCACAAGTTCCCTGTTCTCTGTGGGTCCTGTGACCCCCAATCACAGGTGGATGTTCAGATGCTATGGCTATTACCAGAGTCAACCCCAGGTGTGGTCGGAGCCCAGTGACCCCCTGGAGCTCCTGGTCTCAGGTGAGGGAGGCACAGCCTTTCTTTTGAATGACTGAGGACCTAACCCAGCTCCAAGACAGGCCGAGGAGATGAGAGGAGCCAGGAACCCTGAGCTCAGTGACAGCGTGGGAGGGGGCCTGTGAGACCCCAGATAGAGCGATCCAGGGAGACAGAGAAAGTGAGTGTTAGGTGGTGGGGAAAGGAGAGGAAACTTTAAGTGGCTCCTCACGTTTCCTCTGCTCTTTATGGGTCAGAATCGATGACGTCTGGTGGGACCCTCACTGTGCACTGTGCAGAACCGACCTGACACTGTCTCACCCGATTCCCTGCAGGGGCCCTGCCAAAGCCCACCTTCTGGGCAGAACCACGGACTGTGATCCCCCAGGGGGAGACTGTGACCCTCTGGTGTGAGGGGGCCCTGGAGGCCCAGGAGTACCGTCTGGATAAAGAGGGGAGTCCTGTGCCCTGGGACAGGGAGACATCACCGAAGCCCATGAAGAAGGCCAAATTCTCCATCCCATCCATGACAAAAAACAACGCAGGGAAATATCGCTGTTACTATAGGAGATCTGGTACCTGGTCACAGTCCAGTGATGACCTGGAGCTGGTGGTGACAGGTGAGAGGACACTCAGGGTCCCAGCCCCAGGCTCTGCCCTCAGGAAAGAGTTTGCTCTCAGGGGTGTCCCCCTCTCACACCCCAGCCCTGGGGACACTGTGGGAGGTGTGGGTCCATTTCACACACTGCCTCCTCTCCTAGGAGTCTACAGCAAACCCAGCCTCTCAGCCCTACCCAGCCCTGTGGTGACCTCAGGAGGAAACGTGACCCTGCAGTGTGGCTCACAGCTGGGATTTGAAAGGTTTTTTCTGACTAAGGATGGAGAACACAAGCTCCCCTGGGACCTGGACTCACAGCAGCTTCCCAATGGGCAGGTCCAGGCCCTGTTCCCTGTGGGCCCTGTGACCCCCGGCCATAGCTGGATGTTCATTTGCTATGGCTATTACAGGAATGAACCCCAGCTGTGGTCAGAACCCAGTGACTCCCTGGAGCTCCTAATCTCAGGTGAGAAAGTCCTGTCTAATGCAACAACTTTTGAGTCACCAAATGCATTGACAGAGCCCGAAATCAATGGGCCCCCATGTTGGTGGTGGCCCAAATCAGCTCCTGAACCAGAGATCCTGAGTGTGAGAGACAGGGAGACCCTCAGGGCAGGGCAGGAGGGCGGGGCATGACAGAACCAGCCCCTCATCCTGGCTCCTTCTCTCTCCAGGGCTGTCCAGGAAGCCCTCCCTCCTGACCCAGGAGGGCCCTGTCCTAGACCCTGGACACAACCTGACCCCCCAATGTTACTCTGACCTTGGCTCTGACAGATTGGGTCTGTACAACGAAGGGGCACACAAATTCTCCCAACACCCTGGCCAGCTGTCTCAGGCTGGGCTCTCTCAGACCGTCTTCCCCCTGGGCCCTGGGAGAGGCTCCCGCTGGGGCCACTACAGATGCTATCATGGACACAGCCATTCCTCTGAGTGGTCAGCCCGCAGTGACCCTCTGGACATCCTGATCACAGGGGAGGAGCCCAGGGCTCAGTCAGGGACCCAGACTCTGCACAGGCCCTGCTGGGGGAGCCCAGGAGGTGATGGCCAGAGAGAGGGTGGGATGTCAGGGAGGGAGAGAGACAGAGAGACAGGGGAGGGAAGGAGGGACTGAGTCAGAGGAAACAGAGACAGACAGAGACCGAGGGTCCTCAGAGACAGCCCTGCTGAGGCCTCAGCTCAGAACAAGGCAGGGCAGCCCCTCACCACCTCCTTCTCTCCAGGACAGCTCCCTGGCACACCCTCCCTCTCGGTGCAGCCAGGACCCACGGTGTCCTCAGGAGAGCACGTGATCCTGTTGTGTCAGTCACGGATTCCGAAGGACACTTTCCTTCTGTCCAAGGAGGAGACAGCTGATCCCCCTCTGCGTCTGAGATCAGAGTCCCGAGCTCAGCTGTCCCAGGCAGAATTCTCCATGGGAGCTGCGAGTTCAGCCCTCGGGGGGACCTACAGGTGCTATGGCTCTCAGAGCTCCTCGCCCTACCTGTTGTCACATCCCAGTGACCCTGTGGAGCTCGTGGTCTCAGGTGAGGAACACTGGACCCCATCAGTCTGGGCACAGGGTCCTTTTGGCACTGCTCCAAGGACACCTCTGACTGGGATCAGAGCTAAGCATCCCATGGCAGGTCAGCCAGAGGGGAGCACCCCTCAGGGAGCAAGAGGACAGCTGAGTCCTCTCAGGCACAGCAACTGCACCATATCATTGGGCTGGTGGAGCCTCCAGTGGACAGCAGAAGTGTCACAGTAAGGCCACAGGGCAGATGAAGAACAGTGAGTGGATACAGGCTCCCCAGGGGAAGCCCCAGCCCCTCACCCACCCCTTGCCTATTCCCACAATCCTCTGGAGCCTCATACCCGACTCTCAGGGCCCAGCTCCACAGCAGGAGTCTCGGGCTCTGTCCCAGCATCCTGGGTCCAGGTTGCCTGGAGATGCTCAGCCCATCTCAGTCCTGGTTCCAGCCCCAGACCTCCTGGTGTCCAAGGGACTGAGGGTCAGATAGAGATGGAAACATACACATCAGGCCCCCAGTGCTCAGAGTTTGTGCAGCAGCCTTAGGGTTAAGGGTGCAGTTGCTGGGCTCTAGCTCAATGAGGAGCATCCAGTGAAGTGGGGAGCAGACAACTCAGCCTCTACTGTACCACCCCACCCCAGGACACCCTGAGGATTGGCCACACAGCCCCCCAGAGTCAGGAGCACTGGCTGAGGATGGTGAGTGAGGGCACTGCTGGGAGGGGTCCGGGGCAGGGGCTGAGCTGAGGGGCTGCTGCAGCCTCTTGTGGAGATGCTGACTCGGACCAGACCCTCCTGTGTGGGCCTCAGTTTCTCCAGGTGTAGAGAGTCCTGGCCCTGAACTTCAACTTCCCCTCAGTGCTGACCTTGCTGTGAGCTCTGGAGAGACGGCCTCCCATGACAGTCTTCAGGCTGTGACTCTGCAGGGGTCCTGTCCCCTGTGCAGTGACGGTGACAGTGACAGTGGGGAGGGAGCCAGGCAGAGCAGACTCAGATTCTCTCCCTGCAGCTCAGGGGCTCAGCTCTGGTGGGAGAAGGAGGCTGCAAGTCAGACTCCCCGGGCTCAGTCCCCACCTGCCCCTTCCTTCTGGGTCACCTGGGGCCCAGGACTCACCCGAGGTGGCACCGCCCAGGTCCCTTCATGACCCCGTGTCCCAGTGAGGGTCTCTGTCTCTATCACCTCTGAGCCCACAAGGTCACTCTGTGCCCCATCCTCAGCATGGATCTGAGACCCCAGGACATAGTGGCGGTGGATGGGAGGGTCCACAGGGGAGATACCACCCATGTGGAGGCTGATGCAGGCTGGAGCTCCCTGCCCGACCTCCCACCCTGACATCTCCCATGGAGCTAATGGGCAAAGAGAGACCCAAGGGGACACAGGTGAGATAAGAGGAAGTGGGACTGGACTGAGGGAGAGGACAGGACCCAGCCCTCTCCTCCTGATGTTCGCACCACAGAGTCAGCTCCTCTGCTGTCCCAGCACCTCAACAACAGCTCTGCCCACATGGGTGGGGAGACACTTTCACCTCACTCCTGGGAGTCTTGGACACATCACAGCGCTGTGGGTGATTTTCAGGGCAGGATCGGTCTCCAGAGGAGCGGGGTGGGGGACACTGAGGGAGCTCAGTGCTTCCTGGCGCTCTGAGGACAGGGTGACTGCTGCCCTGTGGTCAGAGGGGTGGGGGTGTCTGAGGTCCAGGCAGGAAGCAGGGCCCTGGTGGGCAGAGGGCAGCCTCGCTGGGGTCCAACTGTGGGTGAGGCCGAGCCCCCAGCTCAGCCGCTCTTGTAGAGAGAAGCACCAGGCTGCGGGCACCGCCGGGCACGGCCCTCCTGAGTCACCTGGGGCCTCTGTGCTCAGTGCACACCTGAGACTCGGGAGGGGCCGGCGCTGCTCCCCGGGTCACTGGGGTCCCCACCCGGCAGGGCACCTGTGTGATTCTATTTTATTCATCATGCATTTCCTGTTTACACTCCTGTGCTGTTGCTCTGTTTTCGGAAATCTAAAGCAATAATTTTCTGAAATATATTTAGGCACATACAGACTTATACTTTAAATCCAATGAACTGCACTTCTGTTTTCACAGGAATAGATTACATTTGTATATGAATTACAGAGAATAATATCTTAATATCGCATTTTATCTAAGAGGTTTAAATTGAGTTTTCTTAATGCACTTTAGAAATATTCCAAGGTTGTATTCATAAGAATTATTAACATTTATAAGGAATTTTTAAATTTGTCAACTCATTTGATTATTTCTCTTTTTTTATTTAAGAGAAAAAAGACACATATAAGAAAGACAAAAAGCAAAACAGAGGCCGCCCCAGACTTCACCCCTTGTGTTGTTGATACTCTGGAGTCCTGAGGACCAGCCCTCACCCCTGGACCCCGAGTCCTCAGCTGGTGGGTCAGGAAACTCTGCTCTAGGGGAGTTCACCCACATCGTCCTGTGTCCCACATACATCACAGGAGTTGGCTGTTTAGGAACTGGAGATCACTTTTGTCATGAGCCCTAGGCTGTTTCACTTCAACTAAATTTTGCTCCAAAGGGACTCAGACACAAGTCCTGAACTCATACAGCAGGTGAAGCTGGTGAATCTAGGTGACCAGAGGTGACCCTGCTGTAGCTAGCAAGGGCGCATTAAGAGTCTGCATCACCTTTGTCCTGATACTGAGACACAGTTACATGCTGCTGGGGAAAGGCTCCTGTCTGTTCAGAGCTTCACACGTCCCACTCGTCTTCCTTGGTTCTCAGGAGCAGCTGAGACTGTCAGCCCCTCCCAGAATAATTCAGGGCCGAAGACTGGTGAGGAAGGAGAATTCTGTTATGGGGCTGGACACAGGGGTCAAGTCATGTCCAGGAGCACAGGTGGACAGGCAGGGACCAGGGGAGATGCTGGTCTGTCCTGACCTCTGTGACCTCTTTGTCCCCACCCCCAGCCTCACAGCCCCAGGATTACACAGCGGGGAATCTCATCCGGATGGGCCTGTCTGGCCTGGTCCTGGTGGCCCTCGGGATTCTGCTCTTCCAGGCTCTCTGCAGTCAGAGAAGGACCCAAGATATAGCCAGGATGTGAACAGAAGAAAGAGCATCCAGTGCTGGCAGTGCTTGGGCCTTGGCCATGAATTCTACATGCAGAGGTGGTTCCAGAAGAAAGTCCTGGATTCAAGTTGGGTGACCCATCTGCTGGGAGGCCTGAGGAGGTGATGGGTTTTGGTGCAGGGGAGTCTGCTGTGGTCTGAAAAAAACTCTCCCCATTAAATGGCTCTCCTTGGGTGGCCCCATCCTCCCTCAACCCTGAGCACCTCTGCACACATCATTCTCTGCCTCAGCCCCTCCCCACACCTGCAGTCCCTGAGCCCTGTCAGACAAAGGCAGAAGGCTGCTCAGCCTCGCTGGGGTCCGACTGTGAGTGAGGCCAAGCCCCCAGCACAGCCGCTCCTGTAGAGAGAAGCACCAGGCTGCTGGCACCACCGAGCACGGCCCCTCCTGAGTCACCTGGGGCCTCTGTGCTCAGTGCACACCTGAGACTCGGGAGGGGCCGGTGCTGCTCCCCGGGTCACTGGGGTCTCTGCCCAGCAGGTCTGGAGTGCAGTGCTGTTTTGTTCTGTTACGTATTTGGGTTTCATACTTGTGTATCCTTGCTGTCTTTTTCTCAAACTAAAAGTAACAATTCCATGTGAAAATTTAAAGACATATGAACTTACCCCTCAAAATGTAGATAATTATACCCCTATTTTCTTGGAATTTTATTAGATTTATGCAATAATTACAGAGCATAACTTTTTAATGCTGTCTTTCTATTCAAGATGTTGAAAATTGAGGCTTATTAATGAACTTAAATATATTTCAAAATTTTATTAATTTCAATATCTTATATTCACAAGAAATTTGTAATATTTTAAAAATGTGTAAGTTAGAAAGCTATTGGCTTTTTGTGTATTACTAGTACTTCATAGTACATTAAGATTCTCTTCCAATAAATTTTGATTATCTCCTGTGATTCACTGATAAAATGTATAAAATTTAAAATTAATTTCTCAATTGTATACCAACCTTAGTTATTTTATACTTATATCTACCTTAGTTATTATTATATATAGTGACACATATTATTATATCTAGTTCTACATATTTCATATCGAAGAATATTTATCCATATTCTCTCTCTCTCTCTTTCTCTCTCTTTTCTTTTTTACTGTGGTAGGGTATGGACTTTACTGCACAGATTGAATTGTATGTACTTTTTTTGTACCAGGGATAGAACTCATGACCTCAAGCTTGCCACTGAGCTAAACCCTCAGCCCCAGACTGAATTTTAAGTTCTGACTGTGTTCATATTTTTTGTAACACAGAAAGCATAAGAGATCATTTGTTTAGGAAAATGCTGTAGACAGAGACCCAGAAGTTTGGAAATTAGCATGGAATGAATATCCTAGAAGCACATTTATAATGATTGTGCTCATAGTATGCTTCATATGTTTGCATTTCTTTTCATTTTTATCCATTATTCACTTGTACCTTTTTACATGTTTATTATAGGTCATTCTACATGAATTTATACATCTATAAAGTAGATACACTGATTTTAGGAACCCCCAAAATTTCCATAGTGTAAAATACAGATCCGTATATGACTCTGTGTGTGTGTGTGTGTGTGTGTGTGTAGCACTGTAGGAGTTTCAAACCATGAGATGATCACTTAAAATGAGATTACAGCGATGATGGCTGCCAGGGCCCCAGGCTTGGTCACAGCCTCAGACACTCACCCTCCAGGAACCTGAATTTCAAGAGCCCTGTGGACCAGAGCTTCATATCCAGACCCTGAGATTTCAACCAGTAAATGAAGGGAAATTCACCCCCAGGAAAATCAGTGTACATTGCCCTGTGTTCCAGATAAAACAAAAGCTCATGGTGCTCGTTTATTTCCCAACTTGAAAACATGTTCGTTGCCAGTTCTGAGCTCTTTGAACTTGGGCAACCTTTATTCCAAAGTGACTCAGACCCAAGCTCTGAATTCACAGGCTGCAGTGAGGGTGAAGGATCCACTGGGAAAGGGCTCCTGGGGATGTTCATGAAGTCGTGGCATGATGGTAAGATATGAGGCTGTAAGAACCCAGAATAAAGGTTCTGGTCCTTCAGTGGTTGACAAATATTTTTCCTCTTTCTTGATTTTTGGGAAAAATGGAGACCCTCCCTCATCACAAACCCAGTCAAACTCTAAATCTGGTGAGTAAGCAAATTCTCAGTTATGGATCTGGATTCACAAGGTGAAATCGTCAGGAAAGCGGGTGGCCAGATGGATTTTCAGGAATCCTGGGGTGATTTTAGCCTTTTCTGACCATTTTGTCACTAATTCCTAGCTTCCAACCTCAGGATCACACAATGGACAATCTCATCTGGGTGGGCCTGGCTGACCTGGTCCTGGTGATCCTCAAAATTTCAGTATTCCAGGCTTGGCACAGCTAGAAAAGGATCCACATGCAGTCAGAGCTGGAGTTGTGAGTGAGAACCCTCACTGCACACTCATAGTGGTGGAGAAATGGAAATAGATATATTTTCCTGGGATGTGTTTTGAGTTTCATTATACATGGTCTCCCATGTTCAACCTTTTCAGCCCAATATTTGAGGTTTTTCATAATGGCCAACACTGTGATGGGAGTTTGATCCCCATCATCACACAGAGAGGAGAAAAGACCTGTACTATATTGTTTTCTGATACAAAGGCCATTATTATCCTATAATAAAAACAAATGAACAGAACTATCATGCCACCATTAACAATATTAAGGAAATCACAGAAAATAATAGAGCCTAAACTATTCACATACTGACATACCATAAGAACGAATAAAAGCTATAGCTATACCACTCTTAACCCTAGAAAACAGAACTACCATAGCAATATAGACACAAAGACAAACTCAGTTTTGACATGCAACAAAAATCTAGTCAATGCCTCAACTCTAACATCATTAACAGCAGAAAAGAATTCAAAAATACAGTTTAGAATCAATTATACAGCTAAAAATTTTATTTTTTTTGTTTTTTTTATTTGAGCGAAGAAAAACAAGACAAACAAAAACAACAACAACAAAAAAGACAACATACATAGTAAAAACAACAAGCAAAAGAGACAAGCAAACAACTAGAGCAAATACACAACATTGCAGGTTTACAAAACCGGAAGATAGAAGCTTGACATTGGTTGCAATATTGCGCATCGTTATCTTTAAAATGGTTTCTTACATTAACAGATATAGACATGCAAGATTGATCTAATCATATGAGTATTAATTGTTCTTTCCCAATAACGAATACATTCAGCAGTGTTCTTTTTGGTTACCTTACATATACATATATACAGGTTTATATCTTTTCCTCTTCCCTTTTCTCTTTCCGCCCATTCCCTTCCCGATTACCTTTGCTTTTTGAGCTGTTTTTTACCCTTCCATAGTATTTATTGTAGATTTTGAATCATCTATACTTTTCCATTTCTTACACTAGAGAGACAATACGGTATTTACACATGTGGGTTTGATTTATCTCGCTTATGAGTATGGTCTCAAGTCGTGACCATTTACTTATAAAAGTCTCAATGCAATCTTTCTTGATAGCTGAGTAGGACTCCACTGAATAAAAATACCACATCTTTTTTATCCATTCTTTGATTGATGGGCACTTGGGTTGTTTCCAAGATCTGGCTATTACAAATTGGGTTGCGATAAACATGTGTGCACAGATATCACTGTGGTATGATGTTTTCAATTCCTCTGGGAAAATGCCCAGAAGAGGGATAGCTGGGTTGAATGGGATCTCTAATCCTAAATTCTTGAGGAATCTCCACACTGACTTCCACAGTGGTTGCACCAGTCTACACTCCCACCAACAGTGGAGAAGAGTTGCTTTTTCCCCACAGCCCCTCCAGCATTTGTTGTTGGTTGGTTTTTTAATCTCGGCCATTCTTTCTGGGGTGAGATGGAATCTCAGTGTTGTTTTAATTTGTATTTCCCGAATGACCGTTGATGTCGAACATTTTTTCATATATTTATTTGCCATTTGTATTTCTTTGTCTGAGAAGTGTGTATTCATCTCAGATGCCCATTTTTGGATTGGGTCCTTGAATTTTAGGGGCCTTATTTCTTTTAATTCTTTATATGTTTTAGATAGAAGTCTGTTGTCTGATGGACAATTGGCTATGATATTTTCCCAGTTTGTGGGTTTTCTTTTCACTATTCTGGAGATTTCCTTTGACATGCAAAAACTTTTTAGTAGGATGAGATCCCAGGTGTTGATTCTGGGAAGTGTTTCCCATGCAATCTGATTTTAGTTCATGAACTCTCTGCCTACTCCTATGACATCGAGATTTTTACCTACTCTGTCTTCTAGTAAGTTTAGTATCTCTGTTTTTATATTCAGATCTTTGATCCATTTTGACTTTATTTTAGTGCATGGTGATAGGCATGGATCTAGTTTTAGTTTACGGCATATAGAAAGCCAGTTTCTTCAACACCATTTGTTAAAGAGGCTGTCTTTCTTCCAATGTATGTGTTTGGCCCCTTTGTCAAAGATGAAGTGGCTAAGTGTGTTTGTAGTTGTGTCTGTATCTTCTAATCTATTCCATTGATCTGCAGGTCTGTTTTCATTCCAGTACCATGCTGATTTTATCACAGTAGCTTTGTAATATAGTTTCAAGTTGGGGATTGTGATGCCTCCTGCCTTCCCTTTGTTACCCAGAATTGCCTTTGCTATTCTAGGTCTTTTCTGGTTCCAGATAAATTTCAGGAGTGCTTTCTCTAGCTCTGTGAGGTAGGCAAGTGGTATTTTGATTGGGATTGCATTGAATCTGTATAATAATTTTGGGAGAATGGCCATTTTCACAATGTTTGTTCTTCCTATCCATGAACATGGAGCATCTTTCCATTTGCTGAAATCTTCTTCGATCTCCTTCTTTAGTGTAATGTAATTTTCACTGTATAGATCCTTTACTTCCTTTGTTAGATTGATTCCTAAGTATTTCATTTTTTTGGATGTTATACTGAAGGGTGTGGTTTCCCTTATTTGTCTCTCAGTGACTTTGTTGTTTGTGTACAGGAATGCTATTGATTTTTAAGTGTTCACCTTGTATCCAGCTACATTACTAAATTTGGTTATTACTTCTAGAAGTCTTTTAATGGATCTTTGGGGATTTTCTATGTAGAGTATCATATCATCTGCAAATAATGATAATTTCACTTCTTCCTTTCCTATTCTTATTCCTTTTATTTCTTTCTCTTGTCTAATTGCTCTGGCTAATATTTCCAGAACTATATTGAATAGGAGTGGTGATAATGGACATCCTTGTCTTGTTCCTGAATTTAGGTTGAAGGTTTTCAGTTTTTCTCCATTT
>RJWM01049889.1:0-10956 GCA_004363535.1 Dasyprocta punctata
AAAAAAAAAAAAAAAAAAAAAAAAGAAGAGTTAGTACAATTCTTCACAAACTCGTCAAAAAAGAAAGAAGAAGAAGTTAGAACACTTATGAACTCATTTTATAATCACCCTGTTAACAAAACCAGGCAAAGTTCGGCAAATATTCTTTATAAACATAGATATAAAAATTCTCACCAAATACTAACAAAACAAATCTAGCAACAGTCAGGTGGGATTTAACCTAGGAATGTGATTCATTGTGCTAATGGAAAAAAGGGAGGAAACACCAACAGGATCATCTCAATCAATGCTAAACTATATATAAAAAAGCATTTGACACTATCCCACGCTGTCCTAAAAGAGACACTAGAAATAGAGAGGCTTCCTCAATTTCATAAAGGTTGTCTATGAAAAACCTGCTGTTACCTTTGTGCTTAGTGTGAGAGACCGGGTACATTTACTACAAGACCAGAAATAAAATAAGAATGTTTGCTCTCACCACTGCCATGACCCACCATGGCCTTTGAGGTTCCTTGGGTGAAAAACTGAAAGGATGAGAAAATAAAGAAGAGAAAGTTGGGGTCAGGTGGAGCCTTTACTCCCCGGCTGGGAGGAAAGGAATTGCCCCTTCACTGCAGGGGCATTTATTTATACATTTTAGCAACTTTATGTCACATGACAACCTATTGTCCTAGAAACCTGCTGTTTGGATGGTCTTGGGGCTAGGTGTTCTCAGGGCTGAAGTAGCTTCTTCACTGGCTCGTCCCAGGGGGGTTCTTTGCCCCACCCCCTACATGTGTGGTCAGTTTCCAGCTTGAAAGGCTCCCCACACACTGCTTTCATTCAATGCAGCATTGGACATTTTAGCTAGGCCCTTGGGAGAAGAAAAATAAACATCATCCAAGTTGGAAGAAAAGAAATAAAATTATCTCTGTTCGCAGATGATATGATCCAGTATATAGCAACTCCCATGAATTCCACTAGATAATTTTTCAGATTAATGAATGAAGTCAGTAAGTTTTCAGGATATACAATCAATGCATAAAAATCAGTTATCTTTCTATACAGCTACATAAAAATCATCTTTCTATGCAGTATCAATGAACAATTTGAAAAGGAAATAAAGAATATATTTTCAGTTTAAAAGAATAATATACTTTGAGATAAGTCTGACAAAAGAAGTGGAAAAATTTGCACATAGAAAACTATAAGACACTGCTGAAATAAATTTAAGAAGACCTTAATAAATTAAAAGGAATTTCTATTTGTGGATTGGAAGACTTAATATTGTTAAGATAACAATAGTTTGTGATATCTACAGATTCAATATAATCCTTATAAAAACCTAAATAGCTTTTTGGGACAAAATACTTGGCACCCAAAATTTAGCTCACACTTTGTGGAGGTTTCAGCCCATACTCTGCTGGCTCCAAGGCAGGGTACCATGGCATAGGGGCAGCCATTCATGCTAGTGGCAGGTACCAAAGGCAACAAGAGCAAAAAGAGGGAAAAGCATCCTACCTTCCCTCCCTCATACTGTATGCTGGCTACCTGCCCCTGGGCGGGCACAGCACTCACACCGCCAATCCCAGTGCTAGACAACAGACCAATCATGAATGCTAGACTCAGCTGTTTTTGAAAGACCTGCCCTCCATGACCACATGAGGCTTTGGGGAGACATCCAGACACAAACCATAACACCGTCTATTGCTAATCAGTTGATTTTCAACAAGGTGCTAAGACAATTCAGTGAGGAATGCAAACTTTTTCAATAAGTAATGTTGGGAAAACTATATAGCCACATGTGAAAGAACTTGATATCACAAAATCTTGATATCACAAAATCAACTCAAAGTGTATCATAAATAAACATTTAGCAGCTAAAATTGTAAAACTTATAGAAGAAAGAATAGGTGTAAATTTTGATGACCTTGGATTAAGTAATGGTTTCTTAGATGTAATACCAAAATCAAAAGCAATAAAAGAAAAAATTGACTAGTTAAACAACATTATAACAAACAAAAATTTGTGCTGAAAATAATACAATTGAGTAAGTGTAAATATAATACACAGAATGAAGATAAAATTACCAGTCAAATATAATATATCTGTAAGGGACTAGTATCAAAAATACATGAGGAACTCTGAAAACTCAAAAAAAAAATCCAAAAAACCCACAATAAAACTGGGCAAAGAAGTTGAACACACATTTCTTTAAAGAAAATATACAAGTGGACAATAAGCACGTGAAAAGCGTTCACTACCATTAGTGATTACACAGATCCAAATCAAAACTCTAATGAGAAGATATTTCACACACACTGTAATGACTAAATTAGAAAAGAAAGACAATAACAAGTATTGATGAGAAGTAGAGAAACCGAAACTGTCACAAATTTGCTGGTGAGAATGTAAATGGTGCACTCATTTAGGAAATGCTTTGATAGTCCCTCACAGTGTTGCATGGAATTATCATATGAGCCAGCAATTTTATTTCCTGTTATATATCTAAGAGAAATTTTAAAAATGTATTCTCTCAAAACTGTGTACATAAATGTTCACAGCAACAATAACCATTATAGCCTTAAATCACAACCGCCCCAAACTGATTAATCAGTAAGTAAATATGGTATGTCAATTCAAAGGAGTATTATTCTGAAATGAAGAGAGATAAATAGGAATTAGCCAGAAGTTTAAGCTCTTCCCCAAGTTACATATTCCATTGTTTCAAAAATATTTTAAAATGTATGCTAATTTGTTTCATTTATATCACTAGTTTATCTTACTTAGTTCATTGAAAAGAAAGTTTTGTGTTATTACTAATTTTTTTGTAAGAATCTTTTTGGTTTGTCTTCTGCTCTGAGTAACTTCTTTGAAGATAACAGCATACAGTGCAGTAACTACTGTTATTCTCTTACTGTTTTATTATAAAATTTTAGGTTATTTTTTCATAAAATAAGAATAGATAAAGGGAAAAAAATGAATGAAATACTCATACATGCTATGACATGGATGAAACTTGAAAATACTACACTAAGTGAAAGAAGTGAGAACCAGACACAAAACCCACATATTGCATGATGTCATTAATATGAAATTCTTAGACCATACAAACACCCTACAAATATCTAGAAGAAGCAGATTAGTGGTTGACTAGGATCATGGAAGTGGAAGGTCAAAGAGAAATGAGAAATGGCTCTCAGGGTTGATGGGCATGAAGTTTCCTTAGGAGTGAAGTAAATATTCAAAACTTATATTGTGATGGCTGTACCTACTATGCTGAAATCATTGAAATACACAGTTTAAGTGTAAATACCATGGTACTATGTGAAGTATGTAGCTTGTAAGTCTAAGTTGTATGTTATGTAATAATTGATTGTTTTCATTTTTTTTTCCTCATTTGATGGACAAACCATAGCATCTTTTCCTCCTAGAGACAGCAATCATATATTAATTATTAGTGAATTTTCTCATGTATAGCTTAATTGTGTCTAGGCAAAGAGAGCAAAGAGGAAAAGATTATATTTATTGAACACCTGAAACCTGATTCTGGTATATGCCTGGTATAGAGTATTTCAAAATAAAAGACGCCATCTGTAAGTTGGATGTTCGCCTTTGTTTATTACCTAATGCATTACCAGTTAGGTCTAATCAACAATGAGACCTTGACAATCTAATACAGAAAGGTAACTGGTTTTACCATAATTTCAGAGTAGGACTCAGCTCTGGAATGTTGTAAAGAAGAGGGTATCTCATTCCATAGACATATTTCATTGAAGAGGCAGAGTAATCATAACTCAGTATAAATAGGGGTTGGGAATATAGCTCAGTGGCACAAGTGCCTGCCTGGCAAGCCCAAGGTCCTGAGTTCGATTCCTGGTACCAAACAAACAAACTCAGTAAAAACAACTGCAAACATTTTGGGAAAACACATCCCAGTTTGTGTGGCTCCTTGCCAGCCATTGGTTTGTTTACGCTCCCAACATTCCTGTATAGAAAGTATTTCTGCTCCCATTATACAAAGGAGGCAAGGGTGGCTTTACACAATAAGGTCTTCTAATCCAATCTCTGAGCTATTTTTATTAGAAGTCTGTGATTCTGCGAAATTTTACACAGAAGAATTTTTGAGACCACTTGGGAGACAATAAAGTGAAAGCAAGTCATAAAACCATTACTGAGGAGGAAGTATATTTGGGCAACCCTGTCACCTCAGAGAAAAGGAAACGTCTTCTCAGTAGATTGGCAAACCATCACTGATAGAAATCTTCATCCATTTGGACAGCTGCTTCATGCATTTACTCCATGAGGAAACTTTCTTAAATTTGGTATTTCCCTTACTTTTTTGAGGCAGCAATAGAATTGCTACTTGATTTTAATTCTGAATAATAACATCAATTCAGGTTAGAGCTGCATATAATGGGAATTTTAGAAAAATGTGATGTGGTTATCTCTGAATGATCATGCTAAGAAATAAACATATTGAGCATCAGATATAACTCTGTTTCTGGGAAAATATTTTTTCAAAAAAATCAGGAAAAGTGTGGCCAATTCCACAGCCAGAGAAACGGAAGGGTGGCGGCTAAGAGGTAGGGAAGGCTCTGATAGGCAAAATTCTGATCCTGCAGTTTGCTGAATGAAAAGGAGAGAGAGGCCTCCCCGGATGCTCGTGAGAAGCTGGGAAAGGACTTGCGTGAAAGGTGGCAAAGGCCTGGCACACTGAAGACTCAAAATCACGGCACGGCTTAGGACGCAAGTGCCAAAGGGGCACGCCTCAGAGTGGATTGGAGCTACCAAAGGGGCACGCCTCAGAGTGGATTGGAGCTGTCAAAGGGGCACGCCTCAGAGTGGATTGGAGCTGTCTAGAAATCCAAAGAACACCCAACAGGGACCTTGTAAAAAGCATTGGTTGAATAAGAAGAACAGGAAAGTTTAGGGAGCTTCCTGAGGACAAGCTAGGAGGAAACAGATGGAGAGAAGAGACCCTTTCATCTGCCCATGTTTGGATTCCGTGCATGTGAAAGATAACTTTAAATGTAGCGGGTCCCACAGCTGATGGGGCCACCAGAGCTCCAACAGGCAGCGCGAGGGTCCAAAGAAGTGTTTCAGGCACCTCGAGCCCAACTGAGGCAGTGAGTGCCTTTAGGAAGTGAGAAAATACATACAAATACAAGTAAACAGACAATAAAAGAGTGTTTAGTAATTGGCAGCTTGAGATCTGAGGCCGTTGTGCTGTGGGGTGGGTAACCACGTACCGTGCAGGTTTAGGAAGTAAAACATATGAGCACTTTGTTAAAGGAGTGTTGGAAACAGGAAGACTGGCAGCCCTGGGCCACATCTGGGCGTTGCCATCTGAGACTCCAACTTTAAGTGGAACCATGAGACACTGGAACATATTGTTTCTCTTGCTAGAGAAAGAGGTGAGGAAAGATGGACTAAATCATCTTGAGCCACTTCACATACTAACATTGAAAGGTCCTTGAAAATGCCCTTCACTGCCCTAGCGTCGCTCTTTTCTCCAGTTCTGTCAAAGTAACTGTTTTTCCTCCTAAGCTGCTCCCCAATAAAGAGGGGCTACTCAAATGCTTCCTGAGAAAGTGGGCATTTCTATAGAGGAATATGGTAGCAGGCGTGACAGTCAAACTAAAGCTACCACTGACTATGGCTCTCCACTGACCTAAGGGAAGCTGCTTTTTCCTGCACTTCATTGTGCTCTTTTGTAAAGCAGAGACAAACAAGAATATTAAATTCCTGAGATTGCAATCACAATTAGAGAGGATAACACTCGTAGGGAGATTAGCCTAGGGCTTGCTGTGCATCAAATCCAGTAGATGGAGAACTACCAGAGATACTCACGGAGACAAGTGATTTGGTCTCCCCTGAGGCAGTCAGCCTATGCCAAACACCCATCTTATAATTGCTTCTGTGCCTCAGTACATTCAGAAACACAGTTACATTTAGTGGGGGCAATATGTGCAGAATGAAATGAGTTGACAGGTTGAGAGTCTTCTGCTGTCTACTAAGCAACTTCAGTCCACTGGATCTGTATAAACTTTTCTAGAGATGTGATTAACTTCCTATCACTATGAAAACAGAGAAAAGGGGATGTCTTTTGCTAATTGCTGTCACTTCAGCTTCAGGATCAGTGGTTGATTAATAAGGTCATGCGGGCAACAGGCAACTTGCCCTTAAATACTCGGCATTACTAAGAGCCACGGAAGCAGAGTAGGATTCCTAAACACCGACGCTCTATTAAATGAGAAACTCTAGACATACTACATTTAACAGTTTAATTGAGTGAGAAATGATCTGTAAATTAGGCAGCCACAGGAACCAGAATGGGTTCAGAGGACTCCATCCTACCACACAGGCAGGTTATACTTATGGCCAGAGGAAAGGAAGTGACGTACAGAACAAGGAAGTAAGCTAGAGAGAGCCTGAATGGTCACAAGGTGTGTCTCTTCTAGCTGAAGATGTGATTGGCTGAGACCCAGATCCTCACTATGAGAGTAGGTTACAGTCTGCTTACATATCAAGTATGGTTGCAGTCCACTATGTACAGAAAAACATTTAGGCCAAAATAAAAATATGCACCAGGCAGTTTAGGCCAAACTTAACTCAAAGTAACAAATCTGACAATAGTGCTGAAGTGTCTAGAATCTTTCTGATTGCTGATTGGTCCTTGTGCCCAGCAGAGCCAGGCTTGGGATAGGAATGCGCCTTGCTAAGCCCTGCATGTCCTGGTGTCAGTGGACCTCAGGAAGGAGCTGAATGTGAAATGTTCCTGACGGTGCTCTTTCGGGGCAACCACAACACACTTACCTATTCAAAGCAGAAGGGCCCCCTGGGCCTCTTGGTTGCCAGAGGGCTGTTATAGAGTAGCATTTTAACGAACTGAGTGTAAATGCATTAAAAACACATGGGTTTAATGCTCCTTGAAATAAACATAGGCTTAAGAAAAATGAAGAGGAAAGCAAATGTTCTGGCAGAACACATTTTGGGTTTTCTTTGAACCCCAAATATCTGAAAACTCTTCAGGCAATCTTACTCAATCCAGGGTACCACTTAACTCGCCTGTGGTGAAAAATACTACACACAAAAGTGGGGAAATTTTGCATCTATCTCTAGTTCTGGTATTTCCAGAAAGACAGACCAACAGGAAGATTTCAGAGAACAGTTTTTAAAATACTCAAGCAATGAAGGCGTTTATTTGAACCGCCGCCCCCTCCTTTCACTAATGGAGATCGAACTCAGGGTCTCATGAATGCTAATTATATCCTCTACCTCTGAGCTATACACCCCACCCTCTTCAAAGATTTTGGTTTTGAAGAGAATGAAAGAAAATAAATATGCATGCCTTAATTAATGAAAGATGAAAAAGTACATAGCTAACTTATTAATTGATTAAGCCCAAACACTGAAGTTTCTTTTGACTCAACTTACAACCAATTTTTTTTTAAACAAAACACAATGAAAAAAATAAATCTTTATCACAGTTGTATGTATAGTGGGACTTGACTAGGAAATGAAACTACCTGGAAGGCCGGGGCGGTGAATCCAGGGAGCATAGCCACCTGCCATAGGCCTCAGTTGAGCCCTGACCTTGAACACTTGCCCAAAAAATCCAGGGCTCCAGCCCTGTCCTGGTGGGTGTGTTTACTGACAACGAAGACGCCCACTCCTCTGCTGCCACTAGCTCCACGCCTGAAAAGCTTGCGACATTCTGAGATTAGGAACCGGAAGTTCCTTCACATTCTGAGACCAGGAACCGGAAGTTCCTTCAGCTGTCCTCCACCTGCCCCCCACCCCATTTCTCCTCCTCTCTGGGAACCCATTTCCCAACAGGCACTTGCTCTCAGATGGCTGCCAGTTCAGGTGTGAGCTAATAAGCAAGGTGTCTGCTGACAAGGGTTTAACACCTCCCAGACGCATTTGCATTTTAATAGGGGACTATTAAAAGAATTCAGACCCCCAAAGGAATAAAGTTATGATGGTAAAATGCCAGGAACCCATGTGAGTGTTTCAGAGCAGAGAGCCCTTTCCTTGAGTCCTAATACATGGTCAGCCAGTCTTGCCGACAGCTCTAAGGAGGGGAACGCAAATAATTTTTCTGTATTTTGCTTGGGCTTCAGATCAGCTGTCCAACTAAAGCAGGCTGGGGTCTCAACAGCAGAATTCAGAGCCCCAGGAATACTGACTCAGCTAGACCCATACCAGTGGGAGCCTCTAAGGAGCTAGAGACCAAGTCACTTACTGGAGCAGCTCCGTTACACACAGTCCCTAACCTCAAGGAACTCAGTATTTAGTGGAGGAAGTGATATTGGCAGATATGGGTGCATAAGAGATGGAGGCTCTGCTGTGGGCTGGGGCAGTTTCATTTTTCCCCCAGCCCAAGCTGTTCACCGTACTATTTGGTCTTATCCCTGCTTCTTGCATCCTGACTCCTCCTACCCCATACACACAGTTCAAGACTTTTTTTAAAGTCATAAAATGAAGGCAGCTGCATTTTAGAAGTTTGCAACATTACAGAAAGTACAAAGAGGGAAGCAAAAAACAAACAGTTGATAATACCAACAGAATTAATCACCATTTTATGTTATAATCCTTAATCTACATTTATGGAATCTATTTATAATAAATGAATGATTATATATAATTTTTAATATTTTCCCATTTATTATATTAGAATATTCCCATATTGCTTAATAGTTTTAGAAATGTTATGCTTCATAGTACAAACAGTAATAATCAACAAAACAGGACATTTTTGTAATGTGTTAGGTTTAAGCAAAACAATAGCTTTACTCTCTTTATTAAATTAAGCATTCATTTTAATGGGGAAAAGAATGCAAAATTATAAAGGTTATGAGTGCAGGAGCTCATACCAAGCAGTGTATATATTTTGGAATAAAACATCTTCAGGAAGATGGTTTGAAGTATTTTTTTGCTGTTGTTATAGTAACTCATAGAAATCTGAATGTTACCATTTTTCACACCAGCCTTTGTTTTGTGACATGTCACCTAAGTAGGGTTCTGTAACTTTTGCATGTATTTTAGGTTAGAGATCTCTATTGCATAATAGGGAAAAACTAAAAGTCCTATTATTTCTAGAAGAACTTTTATCATTTTCCCCTTGGACGTCAGAGCCTTACGGAACAGTGAAGGGATATACTTTGCGGGCAACAATATATTTGCTTCAAGATTTTTTCCCCCTTAGTTTAACATATCTAACCAACATGCATCTTACACTAATTTATTTTCTTCAAGGAAAATGCACATTTCTGAATACATATTTTTCTTCTGAAAGAGGAGCTTCTTGGTTTTCTTAATAGCATGGATATAGTCAGCCACTTGTCTAACACAAAGCTGTTTGCACAAAAGCCTCCTCCAACTCTTTATAGTATCTCAGTTATGACTATAAGGAAGAATCACCTGGAAAGCCTATTAAAATGCTCCATACCTGTTTATCAGTTCTGGGACAGACACAGGGATCCTTGTTTTTAACACAAATGCCAAAAGATTCTAATACCCATGGACAACACTTCGAAAAATACTGAGCTAGAAATTCTTTGGGGAGTACTGTGTTAGTCAACATTTCATTACTGTGACCGGATAGTGAGATAACAAACTTAGAAAGAGAACAGATTTACTTAGCCCATTGTTTTAGAGTTTTCAGTCCGTGGCCAGTTGGCTCTGTTGCTTTTGGGCCTGTGGCAGGGCAGAGCATCATGGCAGGAGTATGTAGGAGAAGAAAGCTGCTCTCCTCATGGCAGCTGGGAAGCAGTAAGAGGAGTGAGGCACTGGGTTTTCACTAGTCCCTTCAAGGACATATTGCTAATGACCCACCATCCTCCTGCTAGGCACTCCTGCTAGTGCCACTGGCTTCCAATTAAATATTTAGTCTACAAGTGTTTGGGGAACACTTATGCAAGCCACAGTACCTATCAAAGAATGTCCCAACTCCTTAGCACAGGATACAAATTCCTCCCTAATTTGGCTCCTACCAGGCTCAGCTCCCAACACTGCACTCTTCCCTTCTATATCATACACTTCTTTAACACACTGACTCAATCCCTTTATTCTTTGGTTAAGCAGGGTAGTTCTTTTTTCTCTAGGTTTATTGAAATTTTCATGATCTTTATGAGTTCAAGAGCAAATATTTCTTCCTTGAAACCTGCTTTCTCATTACTGGGATAAAATATCCAATATCCACAGATTAAAGGAAGAGAGGTTTATTTTGACTCATGTATTCAGTCCATGGTTGGTTGGCTCCAAGGCAGTCATGGCATGGTAGAAGGGTCTGGTGGAAGAAAGCTACTAATACTATGGCATTTAGGAAGTAAAGAATAAGGTCAGGACCTGGTCGGGAAGTATATTCCTCCTTCCCACATCTTCTACCTTTTCTGACTAGGCCCACCTCTTAACAGTATGTTTAGCAGCTATGCATTCATCATTGGATTAATCCTTGGAATTAAGATAGTGCCCCCATGATACTGTCATCTCTCCAAAGCTCTACCTCTGAACCCATGAGCTTTGGGGGGAGAATTCTATGTCTAAACCACAGTGGTTGCCCCTGTGCTAGAGGCAGAATGAGTCAGTTCTTTATCTGAAGTTTTAGAACCTGATGTTCTTCCTGTACTGATCACAGAATTTCTTATCTATTTGTTTTCCTGGTAAGTGGAAGCTCATGTGAGTACATGACATATATTATTCTATTATGTTCCTGGTGATTTTCTAGTGCTGCTTGAAATGTTTTCTATACATTAATTTATTTCATCCTTACACCATCCCTATTATACTAGTGCTATTCCCACATCAAAGCTGAGGAAATTATAACTGAGTTAAATCAATAAACAGATGAATGCTGTTAATATTTATTAAGTGTGAAAACTGAGCTGGGAAAACAGAGTCCGCTTTCTAGGACAGAGACTTGAAAACATGATGAAAGATTGCTAATACTTCATAGGATTATGAAGATAA
>RJWM01049890.1:0-10956 GCA_004363535.1 Dasyprocta punctata
TGAAGGAACCACTTTCATCATAATTAGATAGTAACAGTCTTGAATCATGTATTTATTGACAGATCAATTACCCACTTCAGGCATGTGTGGTGTCATGACTTTCAGGTTGACAGCACTGCTTTGTGAAAGCCTTTTCTAGATTCATACTCAACAGATGTGAGAATTTATCCATACAAAAATAAATAAATAAATAAATAAATAAATAAATAAATAAATAAAAGGAAAGGAAAAAAGAAAGATAAAAAGTTATCAAACAAAAATAATAGATAGCAAGTCATGCAATCTGTATTAAGCATGTCTGTTTACATAGACATTCACCAACTTAGGGCTTTGCTGACACTGGAAGGACTGTCCTCTAGAGTCAGTTACATTTTAGAGATAGTGAACAATGTGCCATCTTTCAAATGTAAGTTAACCAGTCCAGAGTTCAACCAACCTAGCAGGTTCTTACACTCCAGGACAATATTTCACCACCATAGCATTGCATGACCAGATAACAGACAACACAAGATAGCCCCTACAATCGATGGTCCACTGCAATTCCTGAACTTAGTCACTTCTAAGCCCATTTCCCATTATTCATGCTTTCCTTGCCACAGAGCCCACAGTGAAAGCTCTTAGTTACAGTTTCCACTTTGTCTGTATTCACACAGACCTTCGTGCTTCTGCGTGTGGTACTGAATGATGCCTGTGTTTTTCTAGTGTCTGTGTGTATAAATGTCTTCTTTATTGACAGTCATTTACATGTTTAATTTATATGACCCCCAAAAATTGTAAAATGTAACCTAATATGCTTTTAGATTTGAAGTCAAATTCATTAATTTATTATTACTTTATTATTAAATTTAGGCCTATTAACCAGTTAGTATGGCCTAGATATAACTATTACTTCTTTAGCTGAGGCACTGGATTCTAGGTTAAATTAGGTTCTTAAAATGGTATTTTTTTCTTATCCTTAAGTCCCATCTCTTTAGAGTGTCATTTAATTTACAACGTATTAAGACTTTGGAAATTGTACTTGTAATTTACAGATCACAGACAGGGGAGACAGAAAGAGTAAGACAAAGATGAGCTCTCTATGGATAAATAGGTTTATCAAATATTTTATTCATATTTTGCTTTTTAGCCAAGAAACAAGCTGTCGATCACCTGAATTTATTGTATCAAACTGCAAACTTTAAATCAGATCCATGTTTAGTATTATTTTCAAAACTTGTTTACTTTTCATCCACATGTTTTTTTTTTTTTTGCATTTGTGATACAAAAAAATTCTGAAAACATATAGTCCAAGGGGTCTAGAAATCTCAAGAAAAATGTGCTAGCCTCATAAAACTTAAAGCCAAAAATATCCCATGGTAAATAAATAAACACAGAACAAAATAGCATTTATCAACTGTTAATATAAAGAATAATTTCAAACTTTTTTGTTGAATTTGAGATTTAAATCTACTTTGAAATTTCAAGGCAAAGAGTTAATAAAAAGTTGGGAATACCTATGTTAGTTTGGTGCTTGACAGAAAGTTATGTGTCCTCCCTGCATTCCAACCTTAGCTTAAATTGCTTTCCTCATAATCAAGTAAATAAAGGAGAATTTTAATGAGGCAAGTGCCAATTCTAAAGAAGTGTTTTCAGTTGTTTTACTTTGTATTTGGTACTATTTTATAATAGCAGTCACAACTATTACGAATTTATTAGCAGTAACAAAGAACTTGGGGTACACTGCATGCTGCAATTTTAATACTGTCTTTAAGTCACATACTGAAATTTAACTACCTTTATGATAATATTAAGTGATAGGATGTCATAGTGATGATTGTGTCATAGGAGGCATCACTGTCATGAATAAATTAAATCTATTATCACAAGAGTGGGTTAGTTATAAAAAAGATGAATTCAGTCTAGTTTTCTTCTTTTTCTTTTACCATATGATTCCTTATGTTATGTTAGGATGTAGCAAGAAGTGCGTCCTCAGATACTGCTCCTTGATCTTGGACGCCCTAGCTTCCAGAACTGTGAGCCAAATGAACTTTTACTGTTTATAATTCACCTCTGCTATGTGTGTTTTATTATAGCAACATAAAAAGGACCAAGAGTCCTCACAAAAGACTAGATGATATTAATAAGCAAGAAGACAAGAAATTTTGCAGTGGGAAGAGGGGCTTGAACAAAGTAAACTTTTGAAGCAATTGTCAGGTCACTGTGAAGATGAAGTTCCTTTTTGATTTATCAAAAATGGGAATACTTCGCAGTATAATGAAACTTAGAATAACATTAAATCATTTCCCTTAGGATCAAGATATGATAATAAGTCAAATATAAGTTACAATATTTTTGGAACCATGCACAAAGTCTAGCAGATAAAATTAGATCTTCATCTAATTTCATGCTACAGAATCACTACAACATTTTTGGAGACACTTATCAGGGAATTTTAAGTGCATGGTTATTTATAGAGAACACAGCAGTGCAAAGAACATTCCAAAGAACCACTGGAACCTGAAAGTTGAGAAGAGGATATTCATCGTACAATTACACAAATTGGCATTCTGCAGTGGAACTGGGGTCTTTTTTTTTTAACTTCACATTAAAACTCAGTTGCACACACTATAACAAGGTGAAGATATCCCGGGAAAGGCATTTAAGGAACTTGGCACCACTATGGTAGGAAATGTGTATGTACTTGGACTAGTGCCAGGAGAGTTTTCAGTGAGCCAGTACAATAAAAGGAAAAGAAGCAGGCTTCCCACTATCACTAGGTGCCAACAGAAGCAATGACAAGTTTGCCAGCAGAGGTAAAGGCTGTTACAGTAATTTCGTAGGAGTACAGCTCTGCAACCTTTCCCAAATAAAGAGAGCTCTGAGGGAGTTCACTCTTTTCAGAGTCCAAATTGAATGAATGTTGTCTTTGCCCACCCACTTTATTCATCAGATCTCACATCCATGACTTTCACAGGTAGCTTGTAAACAGCAAGACAACCTATTGTCTTGCTCTATGCTAGAGTAAAGTACCCACAAAGGGAGAAATTTGTGGCAATTACTCTTTTTGCTGATCTGCAGCCCAAGTGGAGACTGAAACTAATAGTCTTAGAAGATTATCTTAAATGGGTTTGCTTCTTCAGAGGTTTTCAGTTCTTCTGTTTTATTTAATTTATTTTGAATCATCTCCTGTTGCAAATGCCCTGTGTCCATTTATGTTGTGTTCTGCATTGTGACATGCCTTCTTTCTGATCACGGATGTCCAAATTATCCAATAAAGGTTAGAATTTAACAGGATTTTTCTGTTACTTCTCTTCTTTTGAGTTACATGTACGTTTCGTAGGGTGCTCCACACTGAAACAATAATAAGGTTTTCCTCACCATATTTGCTTGGAAAGTCTCAATTAATTCTAATTCTACCCCCTCATATGGTAAAAATGCCTTCCACAGTCAATATTTATATGAATTAAGGAAGGAAGAAGTATGGGACAGTTTCTTACATTTGCTTATTTTATTGTCTCTCTTTACAGTGATTGTTCCAGATTTGTCACATAGTTTTTTTTTTAATCTTTTAAAAGCATATGGGTTAACATTATTAATAGTGGTTTAAAAAAAGATCTGTAAAAATTAAGGCATTTCCCCAAAACCTAACTTTAACCACTAAAACTCTAATCTCATGGAATAGTTTTCCAAGAAAAAAAAATCCAATATATTATATTTGTAAAACACAACTATGTCAGTTTTGGGAGAATTACACTAGAATAACTTAACAAATAGTACAGTGAAATAAAAAATGGAACTCGAATATTGTATAAGAAAAAGAAAAATAGATAGTTTGATGGATCATGCAATTTCAAATCATAATTGTACTTGAGACAGATTATCCTTATTAAATTTACTTAATTCTAAATAAGCATTGAGGACATGCTTCTTAGCTTCCATTTTTCACTTACAAATCAAGGGTATATTGATAATGCACAGAACTTTTATGCCTTATTTTATTAAATTGATAGTGTGTCTTACTCTATGACTTAAAATAGTTTTGAGTTTTGTGCCAAGATAAAACCCATTGGAACTTTATTTTGAAATAGTGACATCAAAGAAAAAAAAAGGACTCAATTTCAAATAAGGCTATCATGTGTTGTTCTGTGGACTATTTTTTGAGAATTTTACTTTCTTGTTATATCTTCCATCTCTTGAAAGGTACAAGAATTTGGGAGGATTCTAATTTTTTAAAGGAAAGATAAGCTGGCTACTAGAGAAAACATCTGTACTAAAGCTGGCATTCTGTACAATATTTCTTCCTCACGACTTTTAACAGAAATTGAAATACTTATGGATCCCAGCCCCAGCTGCACGAAAATGTCTCATGGGAAAAATATTCAAAACCAAACTACAAAGGATTTTCCTCCATCTCAAAAAGCTGCTGCCTGTGGTAACATATCTTCATTTTACTCTGCCTGCTCCAGTCCTCCCACCACCAAGAAGGCTGCTGCAGCGACCTGTCCTCTAACTCCACAAGTCCTGACAGGTGCCAAGACATCAGCCATGTTCAGTGATTATAGGGCAGAGATAATGTGCTGTATCCTTGTCAGGCCCATGTGATTTACTGATTTGAAAATTGATCTTCAGTTAACAAAATAATAAGGAAGAATTGGCTGTAATTATTGTGTCATAACTTTAGAGATGATTGTATGTGGCAGTTTAGGAAAAAAAATATTGCAAGTCATTCATCAATACCTGTTAATTATGGAGTCAGAGAAATTAATCTTTTAAGATACTAAGCTAATTGAGTCAATCACAGACCTTATAAAGCTGTAGCAAGACTCTCCAAAGTAAATAATGTACACTAATTTTACAGTAATAGGATTATGTTCAAGAAAAATACCAAATCTGATAGACCTTCTGACACTTTCTGCAGATCATTATTTTAGTGATCTACTGCCAACTATTGCTTATTTCTCCTTAGATGATAAGCCGCCTGGAGGCGTGATCAACTGAGAACACAGGTTCCATGTTGCTCCCTTTATCTTTGTCTTTCAATGATTTTAAGGAAAATAACATTTCAATATATGACCCAATGTAAAAAAAATAGTGTGTGTTTGTCTCAAGCTTCTGTAGAATACAGAAATGGAATGTTTTTGGGTAATAACTCAAGAGGACTCAAATTGTTTGTTAGATCAAGTCCAAAAAATTTATATTCATAGACATGTGACTTTTCAGAGTAGTCCAATCTTACCTCCCCTCCCATTACTTTTGAAAGACTATTTTCTCTTACACAGTGGGCTGTTTCTTTCTGTCACCCAATATGTAATAAATATTTTCTCATCTCAGTATTGCTGGTATTTTTTTTCTGGTAATGCCCTTTATGCTTTTCCCAAGACCACCTCTCTTCATAGCTCAGATAAGTTCCCACTCTATCACAAGTTCTTCCCAAATGATTGCAACAAGCATCCTTTCTCATCCTAATTCTAAAAGAACCACTCTGCCATGTTCTTGGCTTTAATTTTTAACTCATGTTACCTGACCTATTATCACCAATTTTTGAGTTCTCTTTTTTAAAAACCGTGTCTGAGTTAAAAAATGAGATTAGGATAACAATTAAAAAGTTGTCATGTGAAATGTAGTGAATTAAAATATGTCGTGGAGGTGTGACCTTGGGTCTACATTGAGGTCATTGACCCCTTCCTCCCTGATACTCCTCTCTCTCTCTCTCTCTCTCTGTCTCTCTGTCTCTCTCTGTGTGTGTGTGTATGTGTGTATGTGTGTATGTGTGTGTGTCTCATTTCAAACACTTAGCCTTGATTTACGATATTGCATGGTCTACCTAGGCCAGTCTGAAATCTGTACAGTAGGCTGGTAGGTTACTTAGTGTCAGATAGGATTTGAGGCTGACGGTCATCAATTTCTTTCTTTCTCTGGGAAAACTGTTACCTCTCATGGCCTTTCAATTGAAGAGATAACAATAGAGGACATTCTTCTTTACTGAAAGTTAATTGATTATGGGTATTACATTTACAAAACATCTGTAGAGTTACATATGGGGTGGTGTTTGAATGAGCACCATAATGTAGTCAAGTGGATGCAAAACAAACCATTGTCATCTCCCACTATTCCCCTCTTTTCAGAACCATTGCTCATTAATATAATTAGATTTCCAAAAGAAAGTGTATTTCTGTGTGTGCGTGTGTGGGGGGGTGTCATGGGCTTGTGGTCTTGGAAACTATGTCTAGTCTCCTTTCCCTTCCTCTCTGGCTGTTCCCCAGGTCTCTGATTCCTAGGTGCTGAGACTTTGGCAGCTGTACCTCACTACACCATTGCACCATGTTTCTGACTTGGAGATGGCAAACCATGGGCTTAAGATACCGAAACTGTGAGCCAAATAAATGCCTCTTCTTTTAAATTGTCTTTTTTGTTTGTTTGTTTGTTCCAGCAATGGAGAGCAGGCCATTACATATACATTGAATGATTTTTTTTCTTATAACATAACCAAAATGATTCATACCTCTTTTGAAATAACATGGTTTTATACTTTTCATCTCACTATCCTCTTTGGAGCCTCAGCTTACTTGGAAGGCTCTGGAAAATTTAATCACTCTTTAATTTCTTTGTCTTATAAAGAGCATTTCAATTTTACCATTGGTTATGATTTTCTGATATAATTGAATATTTTAATTCTCAATTTTTAACAAAATTTAGCATTCTATTGTTCATTGTTTTTTGTCTTTTCATCTTCTTAACCTTGTCTCAGGTAACTTCCAGTAAGATATGGACAAAAAGTTTATTTGTTTGATAATCTAACTTTTTGTATATGTGATTGTTTAGATATGGAAGACAATTTCACCATAGGATATAGTAATTTTTTAAAAGATGAGATATTTCCACATTTTAAGACCTTATTCTTTTCTGTGTTATAAACTTTCTTGGTGTAAAATTTTTCAGTGGAACAATTCGATTGTTATAATGATAAAGCATTTTTATTTTGCAACAGAAACATTTCCTTTATCATTAATGTATGTTTTGAAACCTCACCGTATGTTTTTAGTATCTAAAAATATAAGAATGCAAGAAAAGAAAGGTACAACTGTGTCTCTTCTTGTATCTAATATTGACAGAGCTATCTACCTTGCATTAAGATGGCTCAAATTTACATGAACAGGGCTAGAAATCTTGAGAAACCATGCCAATATGACATGAATTTTACCCTGCCAATTAACTGCTCTACTGTAGGAAAAGAAATTTCTCATAACATCTGTCTTGGTTACTTTTCACTTGTTGCTGAGACAAAACACTTGACACCCAAAATTAGGGAAGGAAAGGTTTATTTAGCTTACAGTTTTTGGAGGTTTCAGTCCACAATCAGCTGACTCCAAGGCAGGGTGGCATGGCACAGGGACAGCACTTCAAGGCAGCAACTGAACAAAAGCAGCCAAAGTAAAAGGAGCACCAGAGCAAGCCTCTTCTCCTTTATATACTACACAGGACACACCCCCCCAGGGTGGGTGTAGCATTCACAAACATCCTTGCCTTCTTTTGCACAGGATGAGGATGTTTACAAAGTAAGACCCCTGGCTCCCTGCTGACTCTCTCAGCTAAACTTCTGACCTTCTCAAATTGTAACAATGGCCAGGTAACTACTTATGCTCTACACCCCAGAATGTAGAGCTGTTGAGTTACTTAATTAAGCTGCTAGACTTCTCAAGTTGACACAATGTATAAACCCTAACAACATCTTACATTTCAATGATTCAAACTATTTGAAACAGACATTTAGATGTCTGGGTTTATTTCTTATTGATCTGAGAGAGAAGGCAGAGGGATGAAATCTCACTGCTGTCTCTCCAGTAACTGGGATGTATGAACTGTCACCATGAAAAACGGGTTTGATGAAAATCTGTTACTTTCACTTTTGTCCTTCTAGAACTTTTAATTTCTATAAATCCTCTGTTTGATCTCTTGACTCCCTTTTGCACAAAGATGGATTCCCCAACCCAGAGTGTCTAATGAGATACCTCACTGTCTTTACTATTCAGAAATTCATGGAGGAAACAAGTGAAGATAAAGGTACTCGCTTTATAGTGTGGATATGCATTTGTGAACGAAGAAGCACTCTGTTCTTACGATATTGTGACACAGAACCTCCAACCCTTGTGATGCCAAGGACAGTTTTTATACTTACTATAGATAGCTTGTCTGAGAATTACAAAGAATAACATGACTATAGTCAACAGTAAATGATTATAAATGACAAAATGTATTTTTCTGTGTTCTTTATGGGTAGAAGGGTAGTTACAATAAAATAGATACATGAGTTTAAAATGTTATTTTAAGAAGTTATATTCTCATAGAGAAATAATGTCTCAATTTTTAAAATACAAATTGGATAGTAAGTATCTAATCCTTAGCAAGTTCTTCAGTTAATGAATACAGAGGAAAAACTGATTTTATTACTGGTTCAGAACACAAAAGTCACTGGTGAGAATAGTCCACAGACTCCATTTTGAGTACAAATGGAGGAATGTGGGTTCCAACCCTCATCTGTAGATGGCTTGAACAGTTCCCTAAAAGCCATCCAGGGGGTTGTGCATTGCAAGTGTTGGTAATTTGGAGCCAGTATGTCTGGGTCACTTCTGCTGGTGAGGGAGAGCTATGTTAATTTTTTGTGATCAAGAAGTGATGTTTTATGCATTTTATACCTTGCTGTGCTTTGTACCTTTTCAAAAAACATATTTCTGTATCTTGGTTACATGATGCAAAATTGATAAGAATCAATATGCAAATAAGTGGAGCTTATTTTCCTTTTAAAAGAACAGGAAATAACCTACCTATTTGCACTGTAATGCTGAAAGCTCTATTTTATCAGCTAATAAACTAAATATAAATTTCATTAATTATTAACTATGTCATTAGTAATTAGCCATTGGATAATATGCAAATAACACACATTAAATGATTAATATATTTCACAAATTTAAACAGATACAATAAGTTTTGTTAAATCTGAAGTAAAATATCAAAAGGGGTTATGTAGTAAAAGCCTTCTGAAAAATTGTAGTTTGAAGGAAAGAAAGTAGACTTACAATGCTTACTTATTATTCCATGCATCTATATTTTTTGAAATTTTTCATGACATTGAAAATAAAGACCTCGGGGATATATTAGTGACTTTTGATGTTTGTCTTTTTCACAGCTTTACTGGAGTATGGTTGACAAAAATCAAATACATTTAGATGTATAAGACGATGTTTCAATATATGTACATGTTGTAAAATTATTCCATAGTGAAGCTAACATACCCAGTACCTCACCGAACTACCATTTTTTGAGTTTCTGCTTAGAAAACTTTGAAATCTATTCTCTCAGCAAATTTCAAGAGAACAGTGCATTATTATTAAGTATGCAACACTGCATGATATGGCTGTTGCCATTAACTATGTTTCAGACTTATAAATAATATTAATATGTAAAGATATTTCTGTATGCCAGCATATAGGCATAATTTAAATGCATTTATTTAGAAGTTAGCAAGTAAAACCTATGCATAATAGAGGAAAACAGGAAGAACAGTGGTAGGTCAGAGAGTAATGAAAATTGTTCTCGGTTCTGCAGTTTGGGTTTTGTGAGGTAGTGAATTTTCCTCATTTCTCTGCACTTTGCCCAGGTGGCAGAACTGCCAACTCTCCTGGAGAATGTACTTTTACATATTAAAAAGCATCAGTTATCCTCCCTTTCACAATGCCCTTGAGTACTTCTTGGCTGAGAAAACTTAATAAAATAATGTGTTTCTCACTCGTGGAGAAACTGAACTGTTAATGGTACCTGTGTTACTTTCTATTCAGGTTGTTTAAAAAAGCTTTTTTTTTGTTCTCTGCCCAATAACACAGGAGAGGCTGTGACCATTCCTCACTCTTTGACTACCTTCTGACACTATTTTAGCCACAGAGGAATCTCTCTTGGCAACTCTTTTATCAATCGGTGGCCCTCACTAATTAAATCAAACACAAATTAAAATGAAAGCACAAAGAGAAAAAAGAAATTTAAAGAAGACAGCTTTTTTTTTCCCTTTTTCCCACATGCAGATCATCACTGGTGCTTGGAAGATGAGTTGTTAAAAATACCATAGTGCTTGTGCCTCATTTCCATTGTATATCAACACTTGTCCCAGTGTATACGATACAGGGGTGCGGCTAGAAGGAATTGAAAGTGAGTGATGTGTCTAGAATGGCTCAATAGTAATATTGGGTATTTTTACTGTAAGTCATTCAAACTGCGGTGGGATGGTGGTATCAAGTTTGAGAAAGTGGTTTGTCTCCCTCCTTTCATTCTTTGGAGACCATTTATAAATCTTCAGGATTGACTTATATGAAAATTTTTGAGACAGTTTATCCTATTGATAATAGGCAAAGCATACTCAAAATCAAGGATACAGTGAACATTAGCTGAACTCTTCTAAAATATATTGGCATAAACTATGAGGTACTTTGTAGTTACATATGGACTTCGACTTTGTAGGTCTGTTTGACAGTTGAGACAGTTATAATCTCTTTTGCATTCATTAGCATTGTCATTGCCTGAGATATCTAAAACATCAAAACAGAAATTCTAAAGTATTATGAACTGTAGGTAGAAATTTAGGTGGCCAGATATTCTTCTTGTAACATATATTTGGAGGCTGCAAAAAAAGGAGAGCTTCAACTCTTTTCTGAACATATAAAGTGTTAATGAGTGGGCTTGAATATTTGTGTGGTAGATCATATCAAATATCACCAAGCAGAGTGGTAAGACTGATGAAAAAAGCCATGTCAGTTGGCCAGTTAGAAGCCAAGGCTTCTGAGTACATCTTACCACCCACCTTAAGCTATGACACTGATTATGGTTTGTGTCTAGATGTCCCCCCCCACTAAAGTCTCATGCAGTCAGATGGGGGCAGTCTCAGAGATGGCTGAATGTAGAGTTTGTGATTGATTCATAGACCAATGC
>RJWM01049891.1:0-10960 GCA_004363535.1 Dasyprocta punctata
CAGTTGTGTCATGCCGTCCCTGGAGTGGAGGCGTGGCGGGCGCCATGCTTGTGAGCTGCCATTCAATCTGCCTCTCCAAACCGCAGCTCCGCCTGTCCCGTCGGTATTGAATGAAAGGTCTGCGAGGGCTCCGCCATTAGGATCAATATCCCGGCCATTATGCGGGCAAAGGAGGCAGCAAATCACATTTACGTGGATTGTCAGCCTCATTATTATAAGCAGATGGCAGCTCATGCACTACAATGCGGGCCTGAAAAGACTGACATTATTTCAAATTAAAATCTATAATGCTAATACGCATCTCTGAGTCTTTGTGCAGGCTCGAGTGCATTAATCTTCTGGATGATTTGCTGATGTGCACGCTGTTTGCACATGAGTGGCGCTAAAAGGAGGGCTTTTAACCGAGAATGGTTAACATTTATTCATACAGATTGATAAAAGCTAACATGCAATTTTCTTTACTAGTAGCTCCCTAATAGGAATTAATGGGACATTTTAAAGAGAAATTCCAAGTTCAGGGGACCCAGAAAGAAATACTCCCAGCAAAAGAGAAGCAATGTCATGCTCCTCTGCCTAACACAACTTTGTTACTCCTTATATTTGTCCAAAGTGTGGCAGCCAGTCCTCTCCTGGCCAGGTGAGAACAGAAAGTTTCACAGAGCAGGGCTCCTCCAAGCAGAGCTGTGATTTAAGAAAGCATTTTCAGAAATGACTCCCAAATTCGTGCATTCAAATTGATAAAAGGTGGAAAAAAAGTTTTTATAAAACATTAGTCACTGTTCTATACCTGCTTTATAAAAATCAACATTTACATTTCCATAAATTGTATTTTTAAACCAAGCAGATGTGTTAATGTTTCTTAGAAAGTGTTGCATGAGTTGTAATCATTAGCATTTGAACAGAGAAAAGCTTAATGATTGAATTTTTGAGTTTATAGTTTGGCTTTTGACTTATTTTCCAGATAATTTTAAAAACCTATAATAAATTTGAAACATGTGTAGAAATATCACAGTAAATAGAATGCAAAGGTAGGGAATTATTTTCTAACGTGTTGGGAGATGGCTTGATCACTTTAAGCATATTTCCTTGAATTTATTTGCATACAAAAATTGGGATATTTTCCTAGTAGGCTAAAGACTATGACATGTTTTCTGGGTATGCAAAGTGTCTTTGTCACTTTAGACAGTCTTAAAATAAAATCCTTTCTATTAGAGGACAGAAATAACCCACTAATTCTGATAAATGGTCATGTAAACAGAGGGTCAGGCTGAGAACAGAGGCCAGCCCATCCTTGGCAGTTTGGTATTAAAAGCTCTGGTGTGACTCTTAAATAGTGTAAAAATACTTTATTAAGTGAGAAAACAAAGTAGACAGCGGTGTCATGAAGCCAGAGGTGACCTCTGCCCTGAGAAGAGTCTTTTCCTTCCTGGCAGATCGGCTCAGAACCACAGTACGAATCCACTGAGAAAGTCTGCTCGTGACGCTCATAGGATAAACTAGCTTGTCTGCATTCCCCTGGGGACAGTCAGGTCTACACCTATTCAATAAGACCAAATGAGGTAATGTCTTGTTACGCTAATCTAAATTTTGGTGCCACTTACCTAGAACATAGCTACAAACTCTCAAAGAAGTCACCATGGATTCAGAGGTACAAAGAGAACAACTTTAACCGAGTTTCCAAGCATTTCTGCAAAAAGAACCAATCAAGAAATTTCAGAAAACTAAAAGCTTTGGGTCAGCTGACACAATGATCCAGGGGAATGTCACACAGGTCACTGGACTGCACACACCATAGCGGTTTGAATCCCTTGACAAAACCCATGTGGGCTCTCCAAGGCCTCCGGGGACAGCACAGCCCATCCTCACCGAGACGGAGCCTGGTGCTGAGGAAAGTGGAAGAGCCTATGGGACTTCGGAGATGGCCCCGAGCAGAGTTCTGAGTGCCTCTGTCCTTGGCGGGGTACAGTGCTGTGAATAAGCAGGGGTGCACATCTACACTGCACAGTTACGCACCCCATGAGACGGGCTCATTCGCAGCAGAGATCAATGGTCCTGCCACCTGGTGATGCCGAAGCCACCCGAGACTGTGCAGGCACCCACCGTGTTGTCCACAAAGGGAAGGGGAGGGTGGAGCGTCAATCTGATTGGCTTTAGGACCTGCCCTAAGACTGCAGGGGCACACTTCTGGGTGTATCTGAGCGACCTGAGGAGGCCGGTCCTAAGGTCTGTGTCTGGTCCTTTGCCACTACCTCTCTGGTGCTGTTCTTGGCCTTCTGGCCACCATACACCAAGCAGCTTTGCTCCCCCAGACCCATCTACCATGATCCTCCTGCCTTGAAGCCAGCCGGCCAAGGACAGTCTCTCCTGACACATGAGTCCAGTAAACCTCTCCTCCAGGTGTGAGTGTAACGGGGAAGCTGAGGAACGCAGGCGAACAGCTCAGAACGCATTCCTGCAGCTGGTGACCCATGACTGTGGTACCTGGAACCAGCTCTAGGTCTGGTTAGGAGGCTCTGGGAACCGATACTGGCTGCTCCCTTGTCAAATGCATTACCTGGGCTGAGCTTCTAGTTCCTTAGTATAAATAAAAAATGGATGATACCTACTTCACAGGGTGGTCTTTGATAGTAATAATTTGATAAGAATGAAAATCATCTGAATCTCCTAATGCATTGTGAGATTTATGTGGATATGTCATTCAAATTTAACTTGGGTTCAAAGTTCTTTTGTGTTTATTGTGACAAATTTAAAATCAGATCCTTTCTATTAAAAGGTAGAAACAATGCACTAAGACTGATATATGCTGACCTACACGCAGTGGACCAGTGTGAGCAGGACCGGCCAGCCGCAGGTGGTCATTGCCAGCTCCTGTATGACTCTCAACTTGCCCGAGTCGCCTGCGAGGTGAAGGCTCTTCCTTGTCTCCTTTTCTGTTTTTATTACTTTTCAAACTCCTGCCCATGACCACCATGTGCACGGAACTATTTTCATGCCCTATTTGCGCTTTTGCCACTGGGGGCTTGCTGGTCTTGTCTGGAGTAGTAGCCTAGGAGGGTCTGCAGAGCGTCCATGCAAGCAGATCTGGACCGTGAAGCCCAGCACGGGAAAGGACCCAAGGGAGCCCACACGGAGGACGCAGACCCCCACGGCTTCCAACTCACTGCAAGAATCTGTTCTTCCTCTCATCACACAGACCTCTGCTGGCTCCTCCCTCCCCTCTCCAGCTTCATCTCACAAGGCTCAACTGCACAAAAGAAAGTCTCTTCTTCCTGCCCTACATTTTCTCTTCCCACTCCATCTTGAATGTTCTTTGGTGGAGTATTTCTCACTGTCTGCTGAGTTCAATAAGACGTAGGCACTGGTCTGAGGCCATGGTCATACTCTGAGTTCTTGTGTAACAAAATGCACCCTGAATAACAAGCAAATCTCAGCCAGTCCCAGGCTGTCACCCAACGAGACCATAATCAAGTAAGGTGGACACCCGGCTGTGACTGGCCCAGCAGTTTCTGGACGTGACCTCTCCTTTCGATCTGTGGACACTGACTGACCGCTTTGCAGGGTGCAGCTCTCTGACTCGGTCCGGGTTCTGAGCACCACCTGTCTCACAAATCATACTTGGGTCAAATAAACTCTAGTCCTTTGTCTAGCATTCTTCTCACACATGCTACCAATGCAAGTGCTTTGTGGAAGTCAACAGTGACCTCACACCATGAAATCCAGCAGCTCACTCCCGTGGTCCACGTCCCTGCACTCTGAACAGCGCCCGACACGGCTGGGCTCCCCCTCTGCTCGCTCAGCAGCTCCCAATGAGGAGGTCAGGCTGCTGCCCACCTGATTTCCTCCCCACCACACTGGCTGCTCCTTCTTTTCTCCATCTGTGCCCCTCAGGCCCCAGTTTCTGCCTCCCTCTTTTGTTTAGGTCTTTCCTGGAGATTCTACTCAGCTTCCCGACTCCCCTTACACCTCTATGCCGGCAACCCCCAGTGCTAGTCCCAGCCCTGTCTCTCCTCAGTCACCTTATGATGAATTTTTTATGGGCAAGACTGTCTAACCTGGACAGCAGATCATGAACAAGGCACGGTTAGGACTGTTTGTTTGCAGAAGAGAAACCAGAACGCAGAGAACCGGAAGGTTGAATGTGAAGACAATCCAGGCCAAGGTCTGGGGTCTCTACTACTATCCTCGCTGACCCAGCATGATGGTAAATAGCTCATGAGGGGTGGCCATCGTGTTTTCTCCTCCTTGGTTAGTGAATTTCCTCTCTTGTGCACCACCACTCATCTACTGACTTCATTCATGCAGTAATTATGAACTTTCATGCACGCTTGGTGGGGCTGACATTTGTGATCATTAGTTTTGTCATGCAAGTTCTCCAAGAAATCTGGAGTGGAAGCCAAGTGGGGGTTTTGTGCTATCTCCACTTCCCAGATAGTGTGGGAGCCACTCAGTCACCAGCCCATGGCCACCTCCTCCCACAGACCCAGGGGTCCAGACAGCCCCTCTGAAGCACTCTGGTTCCCCCATTCCTCCAATTTCCCTGCCACTCCTCCGGTGGGCCGGCCCTCCATCCTGTTAGCCCTCATCAAAGTCCTCCTCTTACATCTGCCTTCCAGGCTCCTCACCAGGGTCTGTGACAGCTGGACAGTCACACCCAAGGCTCCTGAGTGGTTTCTATCTGAGAAGCCTCTCAAACCAACTTCTCCCAGAGTCCTTGTCCGCTGTGGCCCAGAGACACTGAACCGCAAGGGGCTGGCACACTCAGCCCCCATCCCCGCTGGCAAAGCCAGGTTCAGGTCCCCCTGCTGAGTACTCATGAGTTTCCTGCGTGATCCTGCAGGCCACGGCCCCCTAGCCTCCTGGTGTAGCCCATTGCTCTGCACAGAGCCTGCAGCCGTCAGCTTAGGTCTCTCAGTTACTGCTCCATTTTCCTTTTTAGAACCAGAGAAGACATGATGAACTTAATTCCAGCACTCTGATCATAAACCTTCTTGTTGATATGGCTCCTGTAAATTGAGTGCTTATGAGTCCTACGAGCACCATCTGGGTATTCTACGATAAGGTTCCAAAGTCACTGAGCTACAAATTACTGAACACTCCTTTGCACCCTTCCCGTTAGTCTGGACTTGATTATCTCTAATTACCCTGAACATGCCCTCTACAGTCACACCATCAGCCCAACAGGAGCAGGGTACTAAGTCACTCACAAGTCCTTAACCCAGGGTGGAGACACTCACAGCCTGAAAGCTGCTTTCTGGGCTTGGTGGCCCGTCGGCGGGAGCCTCCCTCTCTCTCCTGGTGTCTTGTTCTCTTTCCCCTGGAAGCAGTGCTGAGAGCTTGCAGCACAACCCGAGCAGTACCTGTGGGGTCATCTGGAGTGAGGGTCCCCGTAAGTACTGAAAAACCATAGGGACCTCTGTCCGGAGCCCGACCTTGGGTCGTCTCTGACGTAGGAGGTCATGGGCCTTCCTGGCTCCCGGGCCCAGCCTTCTGGTCCAACCCTGAGCCCAGTTTGATGCCCTTCTGCTCTGATAGCCCTGCTTACCTGGGGTCTCCAGGATGCTCACTGCAGGCTGAGCAGCAGCGGGTGGGCGGGAGGCCGATGAAGGCGCAGGTTGTGCAAGGAATCACCCAGGAGCGGGGCGGGCGGCCTTGGACTTGGCGCTGACCTTTCGTGCCCTGAGCCCCTCCGGTCTGTTTGAGGGCAGGAGTCTGACAGAGCCGCTTCGCTTGCCAGGGGCTTGCAAGGAGCCCTTCCTGGATAAATGTTCACAAACCGTGGACAGCAGTCCTGATGCCCTTCAAAAATCCTGACGTGTTTTCCACTTTAATTTGACACACACTTCTGCCCTGGGCTGCTTGTCTAGGAGTCGGGAGGACCTGGCCATCACCCAGCTGCTCCTCTGACCCCTGCATCCCGGGCACCTGCCGGCACCGTCCAACTGAGCCGAGGCTCCGGGACAGCTCGGGCTCCAACGCGGCTGCCTTCCGCTCCTTCTGAACTGGATGCTCAAAGAGAGGCCCTCAAAGCCCTTCCCGGCCCAGGCCTCCAGGCAAGAGGAGGGGTTGCGGGATGCAAATTGTAATGTAGGCTTACGGACGTTTTCCTCTTCGACCTCTTTCCAAATAAAAAGCGATAATCTGCAAAAAGATCTCCTATTGTAGAAATAATTGAGATTACTCTGTCAAGAATTAGTCCTGAGTTAATGAAAGATTGGATCTTTAATCTTTATTAGGCTTATCACTATTAAAATTAATCCTGATCATCAACAGCCTTTAAATGGTTTGCTGCAGCGCCAAGATCCCAAAAGTTATTTGCTAATGATTTGAGGTGAAGATTTGATGAGTCTTCGGTTTTTATTTGGAAACAAACAAGAATAAGGAAGATGTTTGTGGGCCTGCAGGGAACACACTGGATATTTGAAGGGAGGGCAAGCACCCTCGGAACACCAATGTAATGTGCTGCTAACTGCACAGAACCGTAACCTCCACTCCGTCTTTCCCCTTTCTCTTCTACATCTAACCATAAACTTTTATTCTATGTTCATTATTTTTTTGCTTTTATTTAACTTACTGCAGCCCTAAGTATTTCTAACATTTTATATATATATATTACATACATAATATTATAATATATGCATATTGTAATATAATATACCTATATACTTAACAATGCTTTAATTTGTTAGAAATATTTTGCTGAATGAATCATTCTTGCATTGTTCTGGAGGTGGCGGGGGGAGATTGTAAATTGGCTCATGCTAATACAGGGCCAGGTATATCTGAAATCCTGAGGCTAGGGCAGCAGACTGGGAATTCCAGGAAAAGTTGAGGTGGAGTTAATTCCACAAGGCAGTGAGCTGGGAATTCTGACCATGTTTCTACATTGCAGTCTTGAGGTGAATCCTTACTACCTCAGGGTCCTTGGTCCTTGCTTCTAAGGCCATCAGTGGATGAATGAGGCCCACACATATTATGAAGGGTTTCTACTTTCCTCAAAGTCTGCTGATTTAAATATTAATCATAGCAACATCTAGTTGGTACTTGACTGCTCAACTGGGCCCACTGCCTGACCAACTCCTCACATGAAATTAAGCTCTGGAGAATGTGGTGGGTGTTAAGCCCATCGCTGTGCTCAGCTATCCAGCCCGGGGACCCAGCCAATGCACCCGTTCACTCACCAGTTAATGGGCATTCAGGAGGCCTCCGGGTTTCTGCTACTTTATGTTAAGCATCTGGGCACACGTTTCCCTTGTGCAAGCCCGTCCCTTACACACGCCCCTGCGTGTGAGATGGCGGGCAGCAGGGTGTGGGGATGGCCAGTCTGAAGGCATTCTGCCGAACTCCTGGAAGCATCATCAGCTGGGACAAATACTGGTCACACAGAAGTCTTTCTTGAGCTCATCTTCTCCGAAACTTGCAACAGACTTCTTAGGGGCTTCTTAGTTTTCAGCATTGCAATCTGCTTAAGATGGTCTTTCAATGCGTTGTAGCCTTCTGTTTTCTTGTCTTTGAGGAAGTTAAATTTCTTTTTATGTGTGAGCTTCTGTAGAGTGTCTGGTCATACATTTTGCTTATTTTTAATTACATGATACTTTTCTTATCTAATTATAGATTACCTGTATATAGTCTTCATTTCAAAATGTATTAGGTATATGTTGCATAAATCTTAAATTTGTAAACTTTTTACTTTATTGAAAATATCTTGCTATAAACATTTCAATATGGTTAAGTTGACTAATATTTTTGTATAAGAGTTAATGATTTTTTTTGGCCAAGAGAGTTAATGATTTTTATATATTGTTTAGGAAATATTTTGTAACATCAAGTTCTAAAAAATATTGTATATTTTATACCAAGCATTTTGAAGTTTCCTTTTATGATATTTAAATTCTCAATCTATCTGAACTCAATTTTTGTATAGTTTATAGGAATATATTTTTTATTTATAGATTATCAGTTTTTCTAAAATCATCTGTTGACTAGTTCTCTTTTCCCACTCATCTATAAAGCTATCTCTGTCATAAACCAATTCTCTGTTTACACAGTTCTGTCTCTGGGGTTCTTATTTTATTACATTGACAAATTTGTGTTTTTAGTCTGTTGTATTGACAGTGTTTGCTACAGTACACGAGACTGTTCCCTAGAAATAATGTTTTAGAAGTAGCCACAACATGAAATTGTATAGCAGAGATCTATCATCTACAGATAGACAGCTGTACTTAACATTCTTTGGTGACACTTCATTCTGCTCACAGGTAAAAATCTGCCCAGATGAAACAGTTGCCACTCAACACTGAAAAGTGGGTACCAGCTTTGGCCAATTTACTTGCACCTGCATCTCCCAACAGGACAAGTGTCAGGCTCTAGAAAGAGCCTTTATGCTGAGAAGCCTTGCTCACCCTCAGTCTAGTTCTCATAGCTATCCTCTTGCATTGCTACTGGGAAAGACATGTGTGTGTGTGTGTGTGTGTGTGTGTGTGTGTGTACAGACAGAGTGAAAAGTAATAGAACATCTAAATACCTAGAATTTGTAGGGCTTTCTTTATTTAGTCTGCTTGCACACAACCCTAGCTTTGTAACTTCTCAGTATTTTTCCTTTTACATTCTGATGAACATTTGTAAGTTCTTCATAAAGAGTGTTTGTAACATGCTAATTTGTTTCACGAATCTCTGTGGTTCCACAACAAATGGGGTACCCAGATGGTCACGTACCAGGAGGCTGCTGTTAGTGTGGTCTCTATCCTTGCACCAGCACACACCTCTGAACTACAATGTTTTATACTTTAATAGATAACAGGCCTTTCTTCAGTTTTTCTTGGTCCTGTACTCAATGAAAAAATCTAGATTAGTAGTTTATATAAGTAAATGTAGGATATCTCCTCATATACTTATGTTTTCTTTAACATCTCTTAATAAAATTTTATATTTTTTCTACAGAACTCTTACAAATCTATTGTTAGACTTATTTAGGAATCTTTAGTCTCTGATGCCATTCTAAATGATAGGTACCCTTCAATCACAATTTCTGATCATTTGACACAGGGACTTAGAAATTACTTTTGTATGTTAGGCTTATATCTAACAACCTTGCTAATTTCTGAGTATTTTTAATAATATTTCTGGAGATTTAACTTTTTCCCAAAATATAATTATCATTTGAAATTATGAAATTTGAGCTTTCTACACATTAGTCAGTATCACTTTTTCTAACATTTGTACTCATCGTATTCTACTGGTGAGGATTTCCAGTATAAATTTGATTAACAGTGGTGAGATGGAGTGCTGTTACCCTTATTGTAAAGTAAATGCTACTTTGGAGCAATGACATCAGCAAAAGGGCTGGGTGGAAAATCTTAGAGCCCTTTCCTCCCAGAAAAATGGCCAGAATGACTAAGAAACAACTATGCTTAAATAAAAGTAGAGGAGAACAATACTTTATATCAAGGGAGTAGCAGGGGCCTTGTGGAGCACAGAAATTCAGGGTGCCCAGAGAGTGTGGGCAGAAACTCCAACCCTCTCCTTGACATAGTCCACCCTGGAGCAGCTCAGAGCCAGGAGGGACTTCTCTCTTGTGGAAAAGATAAGCCTGAGCCCCTCAGGAGTCCCCACCAGACTTTGCACATCTTTTACCCTCATTGCTGGGACCCCTGGAGACCTTATGGCTTCAAGCCCAGCTGTGGAGTCCGTCTGGAAGTCTACACCCTGTTAAGCTCCCCCCAGAGAAGGCTCCAACACTGCTCCATCCCATTGTGTCTAGCAGGGCTACCACACTACTGGCATCTGGGAACCGGACCTTACACTGGAACAAATCCTGCTCTGCAGGCAAAGTGACATGCACCCCGCCCTTGCTGAGGCTGGCCCACTGCTGAACCAAGTGCACTCGGGGTGTCTACCCATGGGCTGCCTCCTATCCCACAGGACTGGAGGGCACGTTGTGATGCAGAGACCTCTGCCCCTGGTCACCACTGCAGGCCACCACCCAAGGCCTGCGCTGAGGCTGTGCGTTCCTCTAGGGAGCAGCACGTCAGCTGCCCAGAGCAGTCATACCCACCACCACATCTGACAGAAGATCGTCTGAGGGGATGCAGCACCCTGTACCCCCAGAGGAGGAGCCAGGGCTGAGCCGAGTTAGTCCACCCTGAGTGCTTCCCTGGCACTGGAGCAGCAGCCTGAGCCCTGGAGCATGCCTCTTCCCGGGGTGGAATCTTCACTGTGCACGAATTCCCTTCTCTACTGGGTGCAGCACCACAAACTTTTCTTGCAGCCGTGACAGTGCAGAGGGCGGAGTCTGTGTTCACCCTCCGGAAGGTGAAGGTACCCGGGGATCACTGCATCAGCTCCTTCCGAAGGAGGCCTCAGGCTATAATGGAGTTTCCCAGGGTGACCATTAAGCACAGGACAGCAGCACGTTTGCCCATGGAGAAGCACATCATGTCCATTTCGTGTTTCCAGGGTTTAAACATTAAAGTTGCTTGAGCATCCAGGGCCACGGACATCGATGGTGCAGTAAATGGCCGGGAGGGGAGAGTTGCTAAATTCTGTCTCTGCTTATGGCTCTGGACTGCACATGGATTAACTGAGCATTGATTTCAGACTTCAGAACCTGGGAATGGGCCAACTGAGTGACAACCGTGCCCAAGAGAAGAAAATATTGTTCCCCTTTCAGAGTAACCGTGGTTATATAATTGGGCAATGGGTCCAGAGGTCTCAGAGAACTATGTAGAAGTTTGCTCAGAGTGCCCTCTGAAGAGAAATATAAAATGCCAGGAAGGGTCAGAAACACAGATGAGCTTATGGCCCCTGGTTATTCCTTCTTTATGTGTTGTTATAATCAGCTTTTCTGTTGCTGAAAAAAAAATACCTGACACAGGCTAAAAGGTTTACCTCAACTCAGTTTCAGAGGTTTCGGTCCATGGTTGGCTGTTCTCCAGAACAGAAACATCATGGCAGGAAGGTCAGA
>RJWM01049892.1:0-10955 GCA_004363535.1 Dasyprocta punctata
TTATAAAAGGCAAATGTATACAGTTACCTACCAAGAAGTAACTTGAGAGACAAAACAAACTTGTGATTTGAATGTAAGCATTACAGCCAAGGAGGCCTAGATCTGCCATTTAGCCTAACTGAACCTCAGTAATAAAACAGGATGATAACAACAACATCTAGTTAATAGAACGATGTGAGACTTAAATGGATAATATATATAAAAGATTTAGATCCATATGTGGCACATAACAAACACCCACTTAATGTGACATTATAATTTCTTTCTTGGCCTAGTCTGATGAGTCATTCTTTAATAATTATATCCCATTAACTCTTTGCAGGGAGCTAACTTCAGAAGCAGACACACTATTTTGTGTCAGAGCTATAGTTAAACTTATACCTGACAAGTTTCTTGAGGACACAGATTCTGACTGAGTATTGGAACAAAATATGCAGTTGATTTTACACAGAAACCAAAGCAAATCAGATCTAGTGTTCTGTGAGCCCAACAAGAAGTACATTTGTGGACAGTCTCAGTAGATGGTGGTCCAAGGCTAGCTCCTCAGTCTTAAGAACAAATGAATGACTCAGTGGCATCCGTAGGGAGTCATTAAAAAGAAAAATGTGATGGACAAGACTCTACAAATAGGTGTTAAGAGCATGACTAAATTATCATACAGATTGTGCTGAAGGTATTTTTCAGAAGGAATAAAGACTAATTAATAATGAATGGCTGTTGTTCCTGGCAATGAGAATTCTAGGAAATCATTGGAATGGAAACAAAGTGATGTTGACTCAGTTTTAAAGCATAAGGGTACTGGAAACTGTCCACAAAACACAAATGCTTTCCTGTCATTTCCTAAGAAGTAGAGAGAAGAAATCTGCCAACCTTTAATTCAAAGATCTTATAAGACTTTTAAAAATTGCATTAGAGATGTTTCTGAGGAGGATATAACACCTTAGAACAAGGAACTACATGTGTTACCAAGACATTCAGCACAGACTTACACCACCATGGGTAGCCATCACTGAGATCAGAAACCTGTTCTCAGTTCTCTGACTCAGAGTTCTAGGTATTGTCCTTCAGTTTCCATCATTTGGAGAATCAGATGTATTATGTGGTCATCCAGAGTATTAACATTGGAAGGACTTTAGAAATAGCATGTCAGAACTCTGCTTTATAGATGAGTCTGGCAAAGTTAAGAAAGAGAAATGACATATCCAGTGTTTGCCCACTTAACAGTGGGCTGTAAATTAGAACTCAGATGCCGCTCATCATCCTCACTTCCTTCTGCTATCTTGCTGCTTTTCCTTCAGGTCAACTCAAACAAAAAGCCTGCCTTCACCCTCCATATAGGCAGAATATATGCACCATTTCTTTGGGGGGGGCCTCCATCTGCTCTTTAGATTTATCCCTTATAAGGGGAAGTTTTATCATCATTATTTGTTTTCTTGCCTATATTCTCATTAGATCATATACTGTACAGGACGAGGAAACACAGTTTTTAAATTTTTTTCCCTACAACCAACTCTATTAGCTGAAATACAGCAAATTCATCTTGCTCCCAAAGGAAAGACAGAATGTCTGGCCACTGCTTCACAAAACCTCATAAGATGTTGGGAATATGTGAATTTCTCTTCTGCTTTCTTTGTTTTCTCCATGAAATAGAAAGGAGGATCCTAATCTGAGAGCAAGAATGGGATGGGGAAAGCCTGACTATTTGGAGAGTGAAGGGAAGATGTGAGGTTGTTAGGGGAGGGGGACAGGGTGTGGGAAGGCCTGGAGTTAAACAGTGAGATGTTTTCCTAGGACCCTGTGGGAGAAGCTGGATCAGAGACATGGAACTGTATCTCGGAGCAGCACTGGAGACCCACTTGAGGTGAGGGTCATGAGTTTCAAGCGAGACCACCAGCAGGTTTGAATTTTTTAAATAGATGAATTCATTAGGAAGATGAAGGCTCAGCACTTATGAAGAATTATATCTCACAATGTTCAGGGTTTGGCTAAGAGATTGCTGCAGTGAAAGAAGGAGGCAAAAACAGTGAGAACAATGCCAAGGAGTCACTATAGTGATCCACCAAGGGGTCTCAGGTAGGTGGGGAGGAAAAGAAGAACTGAGGAGATGAAGATAGTATTTGGTTGATCCGAGGGTTGAACAACTGGAGATCAATTCCGCTACTGGGGGAAATGCAAAGAAACCTGAGAAGAAATGTAAATGGCAAGAAAATTCACCTCATGGAGGGTGAAGATCAAGTTTTCCTCTTTTAATCTAGGCCAACGGCAGTACTGATGACTGCGGCCATATTTTAGGGAGCAGGAGCATGAGTCCCACGGGTTCTTGCTCAAAGTGGGCTACTGCTGAGTTTTTGCTCCCAACTACCGAGGTCTTCCTCTCTCCCCAGTCCTTTGTTTACTCTTTTGCCCATTCCACAAATACCTAGTGAGACCTAGTAGATTCTGGTCCTGAGACTCATCATTAGAAATTGTGTCACTACGATCTGGAGGAGAAAAGGGGGAAGCTTTCTTGGAGCCTGGCATTAGTTTACATTGTCTCATTCATTATCTCATTTTCCTCCAAAGTGGGCATCATTTAACCTATTTTACAGATGAAGAGACTGAGGTCCCAGAAAACTACATTACTTGATAAAATTTATACAACTGTGTGTGTGTGTGTGTGTGTGTGTGTGTGTGTGTGTTTAGGGCTGAGCTCATGCCCAGTTGTGTTATGTTGTCTGTGCTAGAGAGAATTGGGACACTACATGGATATCACTAAACCTCTTTGAAATGCCCACTGAATTATCCCATATATTTGACCAAGTTGGAATTCTTTTGTTGTTGTTGTTGTCATTTTGTTTATTTGATCTCCCAAGATTCTGAAAGGGTAGCAGCTCTGACTGGTTTAGGTTACTTTACAGCACTAATTTCTTACAGCTGGGTTGTGGTATTAGTTTTTGACAGAGATGATAAGATACAAAAAAGTCTATGTTTATGTGTTGAGTCTCTTATACTGACTATGATTTAATAAAGTTTTGGTATTAAAATGGATGAGTCTTGAGACCATAATAGTTAAGTGAAATAAATCAGACATACAATGGTTTCTGTTATATAAGAAACTCAAATTATAAATAAAGAGCAAAATAAAGGATAATTATAGAAAGTAGGAAGATAGCTATTTCTCAAATGAGAAGGGAATCAAGAGATAGAGGGAGTGGGTGGACAAAAGGGGAAGGAAAAGAGGAAAAGGGGATGATAAAAGGAATTAAAATGTGTTATGTGCACATACACAAGGAATACAAGCATTATGTACTGCAAACAGGTACTAATAAAAATAAATAAACATATCCATGAGCTTAATTCCTTTTAGTATTAAAACACTGTGTTTTCAAAAATTACAGTATGAAGTCAAACTGAAGATAAGAGTTTGCTTGTTTCAATGCTCTTATTAGGCAAAATAAAAACTTGGTACTAGATTTGTTCTCGTAATAGTTTTAATCATATTGTCAGTCCATGAAATTAAAAATCTGGGAGCCACTTGTTTACAGGAAACACCTGTAACCCTTGTTCCAAAGTGACCTGACATCAGGGCCCAGGGCAGCTTCTCTAACTTCCCTGAGCCAGTGAAATTCACGGGTTTAGGGTGCTTAAATTTCCATTAATGTGTGTACAAATCCACTCCTTAGTTGGTTTTTCATATCATTTATCCTCAAGTGGATTTGGAGCTGACGTGTTCTCGCCCTAGTCCCTGAGTCCCGTGAGGATACGCTGTACACACAACCGGACACCCGTGCAGAACTTCCCGGCCTGGGGTTGTCAGAGAGCTCAAGGGAGGCTGTGGAAATCAGCATGCGGCGTCGCTGTCTGCTGGGGACAATGCGCAGCAGCCCTGCCTCCCCATCAGAGGGCTGTCGCCGGATGGTAAAGCACTGAACGGCCATTGAGTGCTTCCTAGCTCTGTGGCACCAACCAGCAAGCAGCGCACAACAATGAGAAGTTGTGACGCAAAGTCAAGAAAACAGCGCTTCCTTGTGGAGCATTACCTGGACCTTGTTGATAGGGGGGGCCGGGGAAGGCTTACCCATTGCATCCTAGTAATGGGAAAGGATCAGAGAACGACAAGCTTCTCACAGGTCACTAAGTGAAGGCTACCCTGATGATTTTCTCAAACCAAGTTACGAAGGGCCATAACCTGCTCATCTTGAAAGACAGCCTTTGTCGTGCTTCAGTTTTCCTCCCTTTTGCCAGTGCAAACTCTTCGTTTTATTTTTCTACTTTTTAAAAATTATTAGTTACTAGTTCAAAATTTATACAAAATAATGAATTTCATTCTGACATTTTCAATATAATGTGCCTTGATTTTATCCACTCTCCCTGTTGCCTTCTTTTAGCTCCATATTGCTTCCCCTTCGTGCCATTCGCCTTCCCTAAGGTCCTTTCCTGATGTCCTTCTACTTTCATGTCCCCCCCACCATAATCCACAAATAAGAGAAAACATGTCTTTCTAGGTCTGACTTATCTTGCTTAACATGGAAATCTCTAGTTCCATTCAGTTTCCTGCAAATGACATGATTCCATTCTTTATGACTGAATAATATTCCATTATGTATATATCCCACATGTCTTTTATTAGTGTATGTTTTGATATATAATGAATGCATTCATGATGGGCAGTTTGTACATGTACATGACCCATCTTAATTCCTTTTACACCTCCTTCCCTTCCCTGTTTCTCACACATTCTCACTTTCATTGAACTCAACACTGTCTTCCTCCTCTTTTCTTCCTTTTTTATGCTGTGGACAGAAATTTTATCATTCATTATACGCAGTATAGCATGGTGGTTTTGGGTGTAGGCTCTGGATTTCTCATATTGCGCCCAGTAGGTACCAGTGTTCAGATCTTTAATCTTTAATCTTGTAAGCCATGATCATCTCACCTATAAAAGGGAATAACAATAGCACTCACTGCTCTAGTGTTGTTAGGGGATTAAATAAGAAACTGCCCATGAAACACTAGAAGTCCCTACCACAGGATAGGCGTGCAACAAATGCCACCTATTATGATTATCTTTGAAAGTACAGAATAGGCAGGAAATAGGTTGCAGAGACTCATGCCAATTGATTTTATTAGCCACATATGCTCATCTTGGTGTGATGGGAACGCTACACAACTGCAGGTGAAGGCTTTGCCTCTTAGTATCACTGGTTGGCTAGCATCTGCCTCCTGAGCACCCTTCCCGGGGTCCTCAGTTGGAGGACAACTTCTAGAAGACCATGCTCTTTTGCTTTACAGCCTTCACTGCTCAGTTAGGCACAGAAGTTCAATGACACAGATTTCTAGCTTTAGTTAAAGCAAAATACAAGGCTTTTGAAAACTACTTTAAATACCCAAGTTTCTACTTCATTTTATCTACACAAATAGGAAATCTGGCTGAAGAGAAAATTTTTCTAAAATCCATGAACTATCTTAGAGAATAATTTGACCCAGGGCTTATCCCTAGGAGTACCGTTCCCCTTGGAACAGAAATGGGCACTAAAGGAAAGTTTTATTTGCTAACAAATAAAGGCTACTCTGACCCTAGTTGCACATGAAGCCTAAAATCTCTGTGAATTTATTTCATACTGGCAATGTGAGGTTGCCCAAGGACTAGGATGAAATATGTTTGGAAAGCTTTGGTATGTTGGGTGACTCTGAGCAGGAACTACATCTCTAGTGTCCTCATTAATAGCTGTGCTTACTAATTTGAAAATTCACCAGGCCATTGCTTCAGTTTTGTCTTGCAAAGCAGGATTGGACATGTTTCATTTCTTCCATTGATTTAAAGCCATAACATTCAGTAATGCAAATTGAGTCAAGATTTTAATACCCTTGAATGATCAAACACAAGTCAATCTTTGAAAAAATTGATTTTAACTTTGTTTTAAAGCAAAATGAGTTTGGCTTTGCATGAAGTCATTGAAGATGTGGGTCCCTGATCAATAAGCTTTGCCATGAAGAAATACTTTCATGCTGAAGAAAATACTACAGCTTCATGTCAGAGAAATTGCAGTGAAATTACCCCCTCAGATGATACAGATTTCAGGCTTCTTCTTTGATTTGAGAAATCATTACAAGAAAAGAAAACCAGTGAAAAGATCAAGTAAACAGAACTTCAAACATTTTATTTTGAATTCTACATGGTTAAAGAGAGGACTGTGTTTGTAATCCATAGGAAGGAAATGGTTTTTTTTTTTCTTTTTTGATCAACCACAAAAATGACATTCAACAAACCATGTGTTCTTTTAGGGTTTAAAAAACACTGGGAAGTGTATAAAAAGTGATTGTATTTTAATTATGGTTTGTAAAAATCCCCAGGTTTTGTGAATTCTGTACTCTCTAGTTTTTACCTACAATTGTATCAAAGTTAATATAATCTAAATTTCATAATTTCTTAATTTGTTTGAATAAGGATTAGCCTTGCTTATCTCCAAAAATACCATGCCATAGGTTTCATATGTATATATGTGTGTGTGTAACTTTATTCATGTGGGCTACTGTTCTGTGACACTGAATGATATGCAGTTATGTATACATCAGGATACAAAACAATTTCATCATCTTCAAGAACTCCTTTTGCTGCACTTTAGTGACCAGCCCTCCCCTTCTATCATCCTCCCCATTTGTCTGAATAATTGATTTGTTTTCTGTCCCTAAAGCTTTCCCTTTTCATTCTATTAAAGGAGAATATATAGTGTGCAGCTTTTGGAGTCTGAATGATACATGTAGGTACAGTATTAACATTTTGCATCTTATTACTGCTAGGTAGTATCCCATTATAGGTATACGCTTCAATTTGATTATCCCTTCCCTGCTAGTGGAAATTTGAGTTCTTTTTAGTTTTTGAAAGCTAGGAATAAGCTGGTTATAAATACTTGTATGTGAGCCATTAGGTTAACATATGTGTGCCTTTAGATAAATGTAAGTTTAACTTTATCAAAAACTACCAAGTTGTTTTCCAAGGTAAGTATAACTCTGCATTCCCTTAAGCGATATATCATAATTCTAATTTCTCTTCACCCTCATTAGACCTTGATGTTGTCAGTTTCATTTTACTTGAGCCATTTAAATAGGAGGATTGTTGTGTCTTCATTTCCCTAATGACTAAGGATATTGAGTGTCTTTCTGTGTGCTTGTCTTCGGTACATCTTCTTGGTGAATTATCTATTCATTTCTTTTGCCCATTGTTATTAGATTGTTTGCTTTCATATTTTAAGTTTTGAGGGATCTTTACGAATTGTAGATAGATGTCTATTGGCAGATATATGATTAGAAAATATTTTCCTCCCAGTCTGTAGTATACTTTATTCATCCTATTAAAAGTGCCATTTATACAAAAAGGTTTTAAATTTGATAAAGCCCAAATTACTAGGTTTTTAAAAATGGATTACATTTTGGCGTCTCTGCCTGACTCAAGGCAAGGATCTCTTTTTATTTATTTATTTTTATTTTACTTATTTATTGGTACCAGGAATCGAACTTAGGACCTCGCACTTTCCAAGCAGGTGTTGTGCCACAGAGCTAAATCCCTGGCCCAAGGATCTCTTTTTAATGTCAAAACTTTGGGAACTCTCCAGAGACTTGATGTTGAAACTAGTATCTATTAACTGAAAAAATACAATATGACAAGGTGTATTAATTGCCACAGAATCTCTATGTTTTTTTTTTAATAAAATTGTAATTTCTCCACCAACGGACATGTGTTGCCACTTGGTTAGAACCATAGTTTTATGTGCAAATTCAGGACCCTCAGTTTTCTGAGTTCTCGCCTAATTTCCTCCTGTCTCCTTCATCAGTTAGGATTCATTGGTGGCAGCATAGACAGATTCTGGTCCATCTTATGTTTATCATGTGTTTGCAGCCTCATTAAGAAGAATAAAGAGCAGTACTCTGAAACAGCCAGGAATTAAGTTGGTTTCAATAGCTTCAGGAAGCCACCACTGTGAGTACTAAAATACGATAAGTCTTGCTCTGCAACTGGTGTGGTCAAGCCATCCTGATACTTTCAGCTTTGCTCAGTGAGTTGGTATTCAAATTTCAGACTGGAATGTAATCAGCTGCCCTTGTCTTAGCGTGTGGTACTCAGGCCTGAGTGTAATCTTATCCCAGGAAATGGAGTCCTGACATCAGGCTCTGTGAGGCCAGAATGCCTGCTGTTCATTAAACCAAAAAACCAGAAATCCACATTGGTGTGTGCTGTGGTTTAGATTTAAAATGTCCCCCAAAAGTCTCATGTGTTTGGAAGTATGGCTTTTAGAAAGTGATGGGATAAATCCATTCATGAGCTCATAACTGAATGTGCTCTTTAAAAGGCAGAGCCTGGTGGAAGAGGCGGGTCACTGGGGACATGACCTAGAAGGTGGTGTTCTTGTTCCTGGTTCCCCCATTCTCACTCCACTTCCTGGCTGCCATAGGTTGAGCAGCTTTCCTCCTCTGTATCCTTCTGTCACACTGCTTCTGCCTTGGAGCAAGATGACCATGCATGGGGTAAAACCTCCAGAACATAGAACCAAAATAAACCATACCTCCTTTAAATTGTGAGTGTCAAGAATTTTGACCCAGCAACAAACACTGATGATGAGCCTTATGAGTGATGCCACTGCGCAGGCAGAGATATTACAAGAATTACACAATTTGTGCATCCTATGAAATACTGTTACCAAAAAAAGGTATTATGAACATCACTAACAAAGTCAGGAAAGGGACCATAGATGATATCACATTTGAAAGGGTAAAGAGTTGGTTACAAGAGGTAGAAGAGAAGGAAAAAAATGTTTCAGAAAGAGATGGATAGTCTGTTGCAACATGGGAAGTGGGTGAAAGAGTGAATGGTTGGTGGAAAGGCTGCAGTACCAGGATGAAGCTCATAGTCTGTAGTCCAAGTTAGCAAGAAGGAGCAAAAGCCCAAGCTGAGTATATGGTGGGAAGGAAAACAGAGAGAGAAGCAATCACACAAATTGCTATAGCAATGTGGAAGCCTGATTATCACAAGTTAATTTGAGATTTTAAAAAGCTATTTGTTTTGGTAGAATCTTTCTGCCAACAGATAGAAGGAAATATAGAGCTATAGAACAGACAGGGCCTTTGATGTTATCCAAGGGTGTCTAAGATCTTCATGGTCAGAAAGCGAAAGTGAAATCCCAAGAGGTACAGAAACTCACTGTTGTGGTTTGTATCTGGATTCCCCCCAAAGCCTCGTGTACTCGGAGGTGGGACTTTGGGGAGGTGATTGGATCATGGAGATGGGATAGACATCAGTGGGTTAATCTACTGATGAATTTATAGCTAAAAATGATGGTGGGAGGCGAAGCTTGGTAAGGGGAGCTGGGACACTGGGGCTGTGGCCTGTAAGGTGCTATTTCCCCTCCGCCTTCCTCCCCTGATCACTCTGTTTCCGCTGCCACATCATCTTTTCTGCCAGGCCGCCCTCCCCTGGAGCCAGTCAATTATGAATTTAAACTTCTACAAACTGTGAGCCAAAATAAACATATTCTCCCTTAGAGTCATGGGTGTCAGGTATTGTGTGTTAGTGACAAGGAGAGTGACTAAAACATTCACTAAAACTCACTTACGGTAATGATCCAACCTTTCTGCTATGACCACTGCTCTCAGTGGTCTGGGACACTTCTAGTGTCAGAGCTGGACATCATTTAAAGCTCTGGGCTGCCACTTTGCAAGATTCCAAAGTGGGCTGTGCATTGCATTATTTCTGTGGGTCATCGGCAAGCAAAAGGTCCAGGTGGTCACATAAATTGAGATATGCTGTTTATCTATTCCCCAGGTTTTATTAATATAGTAAGATCCCTACAGAGTCCATGGAAAGGTACTTGTTTAGCTCGTGTCACACATACATTTGTCTTCAAGATCAGCTTGATAAACAATCATCTGCCTGATAGACTGAGTCCTAGTCCAGAATAACCAGTCCATGAATTAACAGACCAGCAAAAGTCCTGGATGGTTCCAGGGTAAGGGGGTTTTGCAGAGAGCAGAGACCTCTAAGACTTACATTTACCACGTCCTAAAGCCCAGCATACATTAGTCAGCTTTTCAATCATCAAGACACAATTCCTGACCCCCACAAATTAAAGGAGGAAAGGTTTAATTGAGCTCATCGTTTCAGGAGATTCAGTACATGATTGGCAGCTCCAAAGAAAAAAATCTCATGGTGGAAGGGTGGGGTGGAGCAAAGATGCTTAGTTCATGGTGGGTGGGAAGCAGAGGAATGGGCTAGGGACTATATATAGTACCCAAATTCACTTCTCCATGACAGTCCCAGACACACCAACATGCTTTACTAATTCGCTAGGCATTTCTTAATCAGGATTAACAGACACATAACACAATCCTGTTTTCCCAGAATCCAAACTGACCAATGTCTTTCACTTTTATGAAAGTGACAAGACAAATTTTCTATAAAACTGATATTGAAGATACATGTTTGAGTTAATTATAGCCCTACACTTTTGTAAGATACAGGAAAATGGAAGTGACTCTGTCATAATTTCAGGGCATACGTCATACATATATGTGTGGACCTACAAATTTAACACTTCATCTGCCTGGGTCAGAGATGACTAAATTCAGCCCCTGTCAACAAAGAGCTCAGAGTCTGATATGCTTGGGATCATTTGCAGAAGGGTAGAAGGGAAGAAGTCCAGTTCCTGCCTAAAATCCTGGGGAATCTAGCTTTTTTTTTTCTCATTGCAAACTACTCATGTGGTAAGAATCATCTCTTACCGAGAAAAAGTGATGATAGTTATTGATTTCTTTTAAGATTTCCAAATTCCCCCCAATTCAGACTCAAGCTTTATCATCTCTGTGCCCAACCTGTGTGATCCTTGCCCATTCCTCTGGCAGGAGCTGCTGGCAGGTAGGTCTTTGGATGGGGCCTCCTGCCAGCGAGCTTCCTGGCTGCCCACCTCCTTCACACTGTGCAGCCA
>RJWM01049893.1:0-10952 GCA_004363535.1 Dasyprocta punctata
TCAAAAAGAAATTCATCAACTAAAAGTCAAAGAATGGAAACCAGTACTGCATGCAACAGGAACCCAGAAAAAAGCAGGGGTACCTATTCTGTTTGCAGAAAATGTGAACTTCAAACCAAGAATGATTAAAAGAGATAAAGAAGGTCACTACCTACTTGTTAGGGAAAAACTCAAGAGGAAGAGATAACAATCATAAATATATATGCTCCAAATATGGGAGCACCCAACTATATAAGACAAATATTAATACACATGAAAAAACATATAAGCAATAACACAATTGTAATGGGGGGCCTTAATACCACATTGTCACAAAGATACAGGTCAATAAAACAAAAAATCAACAAAGAAGTAACAGAACTGAACCAAATCTATGAACAAATGGACTTAGTAGATGTTTACAGAGTGTTCTTACCAACAGCATCAGAATACACATTCTTCTCAGCTGTACATGGGATGTTCTCTAAAATAGACTGTACACTAGTTTGTAGAATATGCTTAAGTAAATGCAAAGGAACTGAAATTATGCCACGCATATTATCTGGCCATAGTGAAATAAAAATGAAAATTAATGACAAAAGAAACACAAAAACTCCAAAAACACATGGAAATTAAGTAACACCCTCCTAAACCACCTATGAGTCACAGACAAAATTAAAGAGGATATTAAAGGGTATCTACAATCAAATAAAAATGAAAATACAATTTAGAGAAAGCTGTGGGATGTGATGAAAGCGGTCCAAGAAGTAAATTTATAGCAGTGAATTCCCACACTAGGAAAACAGAATGAGCACAAATAGACAACCTAGTGATACACCTGAAGCTTCTAGATAAAGAAGAGCAAGTCAAGATCAAAGCCCATATAAGGTAGCAAATTATAAAGATCAGAGCAGAAATTAATTCAATTGAAATTAAGAAAACAATACAAAGAACTAGTGAATTGAAGAGTTGGTTCTTTGAAAGAATAAATAAGATTGATAACCCTTAGCCAACCATATCAAAAAAAGGAAAGAAAAATTTCAAATCCATGCAATAAGGAATGAAAAGTGTGAAATCACTATAGATCCTGTGGAAATTCAGATCATCAATACCTACTTTGAAAATCTTTGCTCGCATAAGATAGAAAACACAGAAGAAATGGATAGATTCCTAGAAATGCGTGAATTACCAAAGCTGAACCAAGAAGTTGTAAAAATATTAAATAACCCAATACCAGTTAATGAAATTGAAAATGTAATTTAAAACTTACCAACAAAGAAAAGCACTGGCTCTGATGGATTCATGGCTGAATTCTATAAGAAATTTAGAGAAGATTGAACAATAATATTCCTCAAACTCTGTAATGAAATTGAAAGGGAAGGAATTCTCCCTAACTCATTCCTGTAGGCAAGTATTACTCTGACACCAAAACCAGAAAAAGACCCAACCAAAAAATAGAACTACAGGCCAGTCTCCCTAATGAATATAGGTGCAAAAATCCCCAATAAAATACTAGCAAATAGAATGCAGGAAATCATCAAGAACATTCTATACCATGACCAAGTGGGGTTCATCTTAGAAATGCAGGAATGTTTCAAAATACACAAATTAATAAATATAATGCACTATGTCAACAGAGCCAAAGATGAAAATCACATCATCAATTCAATAGATGCAGAAAAAAAACTTTTGATAATGTTCAACACTCATCCAAGGGGTCAGGGATATAGGTCAGTGGCACAAGTACCTTCCTGGAAAGTGTGAGGTCCTGAGTTTGGTCTCCAGTACAGAAAAAAAAAAAAAAAGAGAAAAAAACAAACAAAAAACCCAAAGAAATTCCCACTCATTACAAAAACCCTACAGAAAATTGGAATAGATGGTCTCTACCTCAATCTGATAAAAACCATCTACAACAAACCAACAGCCAACATCATATTAAATGGACAAAAACTGAAAGCTTTCAATCTATAATCAAGAACAAGACAAGGATGTCCACTGTCCCCACTCTTGTTTGACACAGTCCTGGAAACTTTAGCCAGAACAATTAGACAAGAGAGAGAAATAAAAGGAATAAAGGTAGGAAAGGAAGAAGCTAAGCTAGCATTATTTGCTGATGACATGATATTCTACCTAGAAGATCCCAAAAATTCCACCAAAAGACTTCTAGATTTAATAAGCAGATTTAGTAATGTAGCTGGTTACAAAGTCAACACTCAAAAATCAATAGTCTTCTTGTACATGAATAACAATCTGAGAGAGAAATCAGGGAAACAGTATCTTTTACAGTAGAATAAAAAAAAAAGAAATACGGATCAATCTAATGAAAGATGTAAAAGACCTCTATACTGAAAATGATAGTACTCTGAAAAAGGAGACTGAAGAGGATATTAGAAAATACGATGGTATTCTGTGCTCTTAGGTAGGAAGAATCAATATAATGAAAATGTCCATACTTCCAAAACTGTTATACAGATTCAATGCAATCCTAATAAAAATTCTAATAGCATACCTCACAGAATTAGAGAAAACAATCCTAAAATTCATCTGGAACCAGAAGAGATCTAGAATAGCAAAGGTGATCCTGGGCAACACAATTCCTGACCTGAAATTACACTACAAAGCTACTGTGATAAAAAACAGTGTGGTACTGGCAAAAAACAGACCTGAAGATCAGTGGAATAGATTACAAGATGGAGAAACAACTGCAAACACACTAAACTACCTTATATTTGACAAAGGTGCTGAACACATTCATTGGAAGAAAGATAGCCTTTTTAATAAATGGTGTTGGAAAAACTGACTTTCCACATGATAAAGATTAAAACTAGACCCATGTCTTTCACCATGTACTAAGTTAAAATCTGGATGGATTAAAGATATCAACATTAAAACAGAAACATTAAATCTGTTGGAAGATAGAGTGGGTAAAACTCTTGAAGACATTAGTGTAGGCAAAGACTTTATGAATAAAAGCCAGATTGCACAGGAACTATCACACAGAATCAACAAATGGGATCTCATTCTATTGAAAAGCTTCTGCACAGCAAGAGAAGCCACTAACAGAGTGAAGAGACAACCCACAATGTGGGAGAAAATGTTTGCCAACTGTCCCTTAGATAAAGGATTACTTTTTTTTTCCAGCACCAGGGATTGAACTCACAACCTCATGCCTGCCAGGCAGGTGCTTAAGCCACTGAGTCAAACTCCCGGCCCTAAAGGATCACTTTTGAGAATGTATAAAGAACTTAAAAAGTCAGTCCTCCAAGATTCAAAGACCCTATCCAAAAATGGGCATCTGAGATGAACACTATCATATTGTTGCACTTGTGTGACAAAGTGAAAAAAACTATGTATGTAAATAAATATTAGTTAAGATAGTTAAAGAAAGAGAATTTTGAGTGAAAAGTTGTTTTCTCAGGGTCATTTTTAGATTTCCTTTTTAACGTGAATTCTTTTGAAAATAATATAGCATTCATAACATTTGTGTTTCTTCCTGATGTTTTTCTAATGTCCTATACATTCTTTTTTGTTTTAAAATAAAAAAAGAAATAAAAAGGTCTGAGGATGTAATGCAGCACAGTAGAGCAAAAAAAAAAAATCAATAGCAGAGAATGGGAAAAAATCTTAGTCAACTGTCACTCAGACTACAGACTTCTATCTAGAACATATAAAGATTGAGAAACATCAGGCCCCCAAGTTCAAAGACTCAATCCAAAAATGGACATCTGAGATGAAGATGTACTTCTCAAATGAAGAAATACAAATGGCAAATAAATACATGAAGAAATGTTCAGTATCACTGGTCATTCAAGAAATGAAAATTAAAACAAGATTGAGACTCTAGAAAGAATGGCTGACATCAAGAAATCAGTCAATAACAAATGCTGGAGGGGCTTTGGGGAAAAAGGAACCCTTTTCCACTGTTGGTGGGAGTGTAGACTGATGCAACCACTGTAGAAACCAGTGTGGATATTTCCCAAAAATCTAGAATAAAAGGTCCCATTCGACCCAGCTATTCCCCTTCTGGGTATTTGCCCAGAATAATTGAAAACATCATGCCACAGCGTTGTATGTGCACCCATATTTATAGCAGCACAATTTGTAATAGCTAAATCTTGGAAACAGCCCAGATGCCCATAAACTGCAGAATGTATAAAAAAACATGTGGCATTTTTATACAATGGAGTATTACTTAGCTATAAAGAAGGATAGACTTGAGGCTTTTATAGGTAAATGAATGCAACTTGAGACCATACTCATAAGTGAAATAAATCAGACTTCCATGTGTGAATATTGTATTGTCTCCCTAGTGTGAGAAGCTGAAAAAGTAACTAAGACCCAAAATCTACACTAGATACTGTGAAAGGGAAAGGAACAGCTCAAAAGTAAAGAGCAACTGGGATGGGTGAAAGGATAAAAAGAAGGGAAATGGAAAAAATATATATGTATGTATATAAAAGATAACTGAGATAATTATACTACTGATTTCTCTTAGTTCATTCAAGAGCGGTTTGTGCTTACATTGTTTGATCAATTATGCATGCATACATGTATCTTGTAATCTGAGCAACTACTTTGAAGATAAGAATACACAATATATTAACCAATGTGAATTTCCTATTATCTTGCTTTTGGAATTCTGTATCTTTGTTTTTATTGCTTTTTTCTCTTTAAAGTAAAAAAAAATGCCTACCTTATAGAATCATGGTGAAGAATAAGCAGGATAATTTATGTGTATTGCATATACAATCACCTGGTATCATTGTTGGTGCTTAGTACCTATTAGAAATCACTAGCTTAGTTCTATTATTTTCAAAATGAGGAGATTGGGTAAATACAGAACATTTTCACCTGTGAGAATCTGTGAGTCTAAGGTTGCTTTTTCTACAGTGACATTTATTTCACCTTTGTATCTCCTATGTGGGGTCCCACAGCCTCCCCCTACCGCGAGGCTGCTGTGCTGTTGGCTGTGCTTTCCTCTGCCCTGTGGCTTGGGGTTCTTCCCATGCTGCTCCCTTCCCACTTGGTGGTCCCGTGTTTGATGGAGGATCCTGTCGAATCTACAAGTGTACAGCCTCCTCCTCCTTCCCATTAATCCTGCCAGGCCCTGAGCAATGGCATTGCCAAGCCTTCCTCTCCTGTGAGCAATCTGCGAGACTGTCTGACAGTCATAAGTTCCGGAGCTGTTTTTCCCCCGAAACAAAGTCATCTCCCAAGTTTTACATTATAGATCATCCTGGAGCTTTATTTTCACCATCACTGAGCTGGAAAGGGGACTAAGATATCCCACATTTCCCTCCTCCTCAAAAGCAAGCATCTCAAATAAAAACCCCTTTGATTCTCATCTTTTCCATTTGCTTGCCTAATGCTAAAATGAGAATAAGACTTTGCCTTTTTATTTTCACTCCTTTGTCAATTTTCCAGTGGCTGCCAAACCAAGAGTGGGGTCCAAGCTTTAGCAACGCCTCCTGGGGGAGAACGTGATGGGGCACGCACACCAGGTAGATGGGGCTTCCTGTGTGTTCTTGGTGGCAGTTTTTGCCAATACTCCTGAGCTAGTGTGACTAAATACATTTTAGAATAGTAAAGTAAGGGAAACAGCCTGGGAACTAAAATATTCTAAATAACATGTGGTGGTGTACATATATGTACACATATGTGATAGATGGGAACTTCAGAAGCTGGGTTTGAATTTCCATCTCCTCTAGGTCTTCATTGTGCTTCCAGGATAATATATCCCTCCAATCACCATAAAAACTCAGTCCTAATAATGTTTCAATTTATGGAAAGCTGCTCCTTTATTGTGTTGTTCCTGTCAAGGGCATTTGCTATTGTATGAAGACCACAAGAACTGTGCGTTTAATCTCCAGTATACATTTTTAATGATGGAAATCCAGACAGTCTGTATCCCTGGGGTGTATTTTTCATGTCACACAGGTAAGGCAGCCATGAGACTCCAATTATATATTAACTTGATTTCCTTTTCTGTCTATTTCTGTCTGTGTCACACACACACACACACACACACACACACACAGAGGCACGGTACCTTGAGTGGGATTCTTGCCCCAGCCTGCCACTGCCTGAAGTGGCTGGGTCAGTGCCACCCTGACCCAAGCTTGTTATTCTATTTCTAAGTTGTTAATAAGCTTTGTTCTTCTTTCCTTTGAATTTTTTTAGACATTGGTTTTTATTCTACTTGGTTTTTCATTGAAGGAAAGGAGAGATTTATTTGACAGGTGAAGTTCATTGTTTTAAAATTAAATTGAATTTATCTTTTAGTCTTTTTCTCTTGGAAGAATTTATTTACATTTTCCACTGTGTCTCAAGTCTCACATTGCTTTCTTATAGGTTTCATCTTACCTCTCCTGCTCTGCCCTTTCCTTTTCCTTTCCTCCCACTCTCCCTCCTGTCTCCTCCTTCTTTTTCCTTTCTCTCTCTCTCTCTCTCTCTCTCTCTCTCTCTCTCTCTCTCCTAGTTGGATCTGTTTTGGATCTTGGGGATCATTCCTCATATCCTGATTTATAAGCTCCAAAGACCACCAACATCACTTCATGAGCTTTGTGATGATGATGGCATCATGAGTGTCAATTGTCTGTGGCTAATAAGAGCATTTGATCTTCAGATTCCCCTTTGCTTAGATTTCAAGTTCCTTTGGACTTGGCAGTTTCAGTTAGGGATCTATTGACTCCTATCTTGGGAGATATTCTAAAGGAGAGTAACTACTTGTATGCTCGAGACTGAAAACTTTGGCTAATCTTATTATGTTTCCTAGATTGGCAATGATAAAATGTAGAAATAATTCAGATTTTGTGCGGTCTGGAGCTAATGCAAGGAAAATAGTATAAAATTACAAATAAAAAAATAAAAAAATATATTTAGGGTCCTAAAATGGCCCCACAAAAGTAAAGAGGCCTGGAAGTTTTTTCACCAATTTAATGATAAATATTTCCTTTCATGTGGCGTCCTCCTTGCAAGACTCTGAGATGTTTTGCCTCTCCTGGAGTATCATCTGTTCTACTGTCCTTTAAGATGTCCTCACTCATCTATCTGCCATGCATCCATTCACCCTTAACAAGAAGTCACAGATGCTATTTGGTTATTTGGTTTTGAGGCCCATTTTCCAGACCACTCTGCTACCCCAGCCATCCTATCACATTTGTTTCTGACTCACAATTTTGGTTTCAGCCTCTGGTCTCTCAGGTCTTCCTTTTCCCTATTTGTCCTCAGTTTCCATCCTTTCTGAGTCTTCCCTTACTAGACTGGATTAAACTGCCTTTCATTTCTCATAAACTCAGGTAGAAATTCTCAGTTGTTCTTTCAGCTCCAAGGAACCCAAATTACACTCAAATTCCAAGACCAGGTGGGCAGGGTTTAGATACACTAGATTTGTTTTCTGGTTAGAATGGGAGAAGACTACCATAGATAGTTACATGGCTTTATTTTCCTCTATAAAGTCCAGACAAATCCTTTGACTTGGGTCCATCCCTCTTGCTAGTCATATTCTAATAGAGGAAAACATAATTCTTTTCTCTTTACCAAACTTTGCAATCTCTTGTGATACTAGATGAAACATTTTCTGTGTTGTCATTGCAATACCAAAGTTATGTGTGGGGAACCGGCATATAACTTTGCACCAACAAAGGAAACTCAGCTCATCTTCAGGATTCAGAGTGGTTTTCAGAAGGAGGTAACAAAAAATAGTGAATGCTGAGTAAGCCATCTTGAACTTTGTCTTTAGTAAAATGGAATTCACTGAAGGATGCTGTTATAGTTCATTTCCAGATGTCTCATAAAACTTCATGAAATCATAGGCAAGACCTTTGGGAGGTGATTATAGAGGTATTATAGACTTGTTCTTTGGAGATGGGTGCAGCCAGAAGAGGTGGGTCACTGTGGGTGTGACTCAGAAGGTTATGACATCCTTTCCATATCTGCCCTTTGTTCTCTGCTTTCTGTAGGTCACACCACGAGTTGCTTTCCTTTGTCATGCCATCCTGCCTTGGAATCAGCAGACCATGTGCTGCAACCATGAACCAAAGTAAACCCCTTCTTCTTTAAATTGTGAGTGTTGGGTATTGTGTCTCAGCAATGAGGAGACCGACGAAGACAGATTTTGGTACCAAGAGTGAGATCATTGCTGAGATGCTGTCTGGTCATGTGGTTCAGAAGCCTTTGGAACTAGTTAGTAGTTTGGAAAGGTTTGCAGATGCTCACTATCAAAATCCTAGAATGCTGTAAGTGGAGCTCAGGGGAGGATTCTGGTCAGAGTTCAGAAGAATAGATGCTGGTAAAAAGGCAAGTGATGCAGATAAGGCTTAGGAGATTTCCACTGAGGACAAGAACATCATTGGCAGCTCCTTTGGGAACAAGGACTCTAGGCCATGTGCATTATGCTCAAGCAGAAAATCTGTCTACATTTTACTTATGTCTGAGACATGGTGGGAGATTGAGATTAAGGGTGGCAGACTAATTTGGTGGAGAGCATTTCAAGGGAGACCAACATTTAGGCTATGGCATGAGTAGTGTTGGGGGTTTTAAGCCAGGTATATATTGAGAATCAAGATTAAATGGCACAACTGAGTAAATGAAAAATGTTTGAGTAGCACCAGAGAGGAAGTGCCTGTAAAGTTGGCCCTGTAAAGTTTTGGCTGAGAAGAGCTTGGTTGTGGGGAAGATTAAAAAGAAGCCAAATACCTTGGATCATGACAATAGGAAAAATGCCTTGAGGGCATGTGAAGAACCAGCAAGGTCCCACCCTTTAGAGACTAAAAATTGCAAAAGTAAAAACTTTGTTTTGAGAGGAGTGGTCCACAATGCCATACTCAAGAATGTTTACCACTTAGTGAATTTGCTCCCTGGAATTTAGTTTATAGTGCTCAGTTATCCAGGCACTCACACACCTCTGTAGCCATGATATTAGGGAGCTCTGCTACTGCTTGAGCTGGCAGCAGTCCTTGACATATCCATGTGATGCTGGTTTTACAGGCATGCAAAATCCAAGAGCTATAGGGCCATGGAGGCTTCCACTCAGATTTCAGAAAAGGCCTGCTAGGTCAGGAATTGCGCCCCTGAGAGGCAGACAATGAAGCTGTGACAGTGAAGCTGAAAGTACAGTGGGGATTCCAGAATGTTAGAGAAGCTAGAAATTTGAAATGTCTGAGGGAAGCTGCTAGGAATGAGCAAAACTAAGGGTAAAGCCATGAGAACTACAATCACTGACAGTACCAGAGGGGCAGGCCCTTGTAAGGCCTTTGGAGGTCACATCTCATGGCTACAACTTGCCCTGGGTGCTAGATACTGGACACAGAACTACAGTATAGATTAGATTACAGAGGCATTATACAGCATACAGCCTTCCTGGAATTTTGTCTTGCTTTGGTCCCATTACTTTCTATGCTTCCCGCCCACTCCCCCCACTTTTTTTTTTTTTTTTTTGCAGTAGGAATGTTTGCCCTGTGTCATTGTATGTTGACAATGTTTAGCTTTTTTACTTTCTTTTAGATTTTTATTGGGGCTTATGACTAAAAGTTTGCCTTAAGTCTCAGAGGAGACTTTTGAGTTGGACTTTTTAGCAATGCTGGAACTATTAGTATTTTAGCAACTCTTAGAGATGGACTAAAATATGCATAGACAGATGTACATGAGTCTTTAGGAGGTCAGGTACAGAGTTTTATGGTTTATATCTGGATGTCTTCCAAAAACATCATGCAAACATAAGTTGGAAAGTGATTGAATTATAGGTTAAAACTGATTTGCTGTTAGAAGGTAGACTTGGATGGAAGAGGTGAGTCACTATGGACATAACACAGGACATATCTTCCTTCCTGGCTCTTCCCATCACTTGCTCTGCTTCCTGTCTGCCATGCTATGAGTAGCTCCCCTCCACCAATGCCCCTCTACCATGCTACCCTGTCTTGGAGCCAGGAGATCATGTGCTATAACCTAGAGCCAGAATGAACCTCTCTTCCTTTAAGTTGTGGGTGTCAGGTACTAAGTTATGGGTGTCCTCAGATGCTGAGCAGGGTAATGCCTTTGCCAGCATTTTCTTTCAAAGCTGTCCTACTCACAGAACATGGTTTGAGGAAGGAGTTCCAAAGCCAGGAAAAATAGTTGGGCAGCCACTAATCCAAGTAAGAGACTAAGACAGTGTTGGTCAGGAGATAAGACAAAGGACATACAGAATAGTATATGTTTCAGAAAAAAATTTAGGAAACATAGTAAGCAAATCAAATAACTTGGAGCTTAGAGTTCTCATCACAGTCACTGGCAGGACTATACACTGGTCCTGTCTTTCCTGCACACCTCACATCCTTCCTTTTCTAATGAGTACAGGAAGAAGATGGGGAGGGACTGTGTGCATCACTGTTTGGTGAGAGGAGCTGTGTTCATAGCCCCAGCAGGTCAGAGGTGGGTGGGGGAAACTCCACTCAGCTGCCTCAAATCTTACAAACCTGGGTTCAGCTGTCATCGGTGGTTGGTGTGTGTGTGTGTGTGTGAGGTACCCACCTATCTTCATTGCCAAGCTGCTGTATTGGCACTGGCTGTCCCTCCCCAGGTACTGATTTAAGAGGGTGGCCTTGGTTCTCCCTGGTGTTTATGAGGGTGGGTGAGACACGGCTCCTGAGGTTGTGAGGTGCTGTAATTCACAGAGTCACTGCTTCCAGTGGGTGAAGCTCCAATACATAAAAGCTGGCATGGAAACCAAGGCCTCCTGGATTCTAATCAGACAGGCTTGATTCTTTGCCTTCCAGTGGCTTTTATGACCCATCTCTGCCTGAGATGACAAAGTTCCTCATAGTCCACCAAAAGGTAAAAATCCGTAAGAGGCGATTCAATTTCACAGGTCATAAAGTTATATGTCCACTTCTTGCACTTCTTCTTCTTGTTTATTATGGCAGAAAACTTCTGAGCTCACCGTCTATATTTTGTCAGTGGATAGAAATTGTTTTATCCTACATGTTTCTCCTGCC
>RJWM01049894.1:0-10950 GCA_004363535.1 Dasyprocta punctata
AGCAACTGTTTAATTTCTTCTATGACTGATCGATCAATCATTGGTGCACTGTGTAATCTCCAAATGTTTTCATACTATGTTTCCTTTAACAACAATTTCATCTTTCTTTGTTTTTTGTTTTGTTTTGTTTTTTGGTACCAGGAACCAAACCCAGGGCCTTGTGCTTTTCAGGCAGGTGCTGTGCCACTGAGCTACATCCCCAGCCCCATGATTTCAACTTTTACTGAACTATGATGTGATAATAGATTGATTCTTTTGTATTTATGTTACCAATGCTTATGCTTAGTATATGTTTAATATTGGAGAAATTTCCATGTGCTGCTGAGAAGAATACGCTTTTCACTATTGTTGAAGTGAACAATTCATAGAAATCTATTAATTCTATTTGTTTAAAGATGTGATGCAACTCTGATGTTTCTTTTTTTATATTTTTGATTACTTGATCTGTCTCCCTGTAAAAGTGGGGTATTTATCCTAACCATGATTCTGTTAAGGTTAACGTTACATATTTCGTCCACCCTATATTTTTAATCTTATCTTCTCTCATCTAAAGACAGCTCCTGCTCTTCTTTGGCCTAGTGCAGTTTTGACCTGTTCATTCTGTGTGTGCACAGATTGGGTGACATAGACTGGACACTCCTGCAAGCTCTACTTTGGGTGTGAAAAACTTGAGATATTTGCTTTGTTCTAAAGTCAAACTCCCTCAATTAAATCACGGGAAGAAGCATGCAGTACGATAGGCGTATCACCTAGTTCTCTACTGATTTCTGTATGGCGTTCATGACTTTCATTTTCCACCCTGCATACAAATTTCTGGCACTGCTTCTGTGTTCTCTTTCCAAAAGCCTTCTGATTCACTTGCTGCATGTTGTCCTCTGGAAAAGTCACCACTCTCTGCTCTCCTTTCTGGAATGTATTTATGGACTTTCATTAAAATGAGTAAATTGAGATATACTGCGTGAGAAAGTCTTCTCCATGAAACACATTCCCTTTTTGCAAAATTTTACTACTCACGATATCAAGCCCTCAGTATATCCATTTTGTTCTGACCTTTGCCTCAATTCACGATATTCTGTCACAGTAATTGCACCATGGTATTTTAACTTTGGAACTAGCTTAACATACCTATGACCCCAGTTTGAGGGGCAGCACCCAGGAAGAGTCCCCTGAGTCTAGTAAGAAGACAGAAGGAGCCAGAGAAGGTGGTGTATTCCAGGAATTCCACACCTGAAGAGGCAGAATTCAGGACGATCCCAGACAGCTGGAGGCCAGCTTGGACCACAGAATGAAATCTAAAGCAGACTAAATTACACAGCGAGACCCTATCATAAAAACCGTAGTGGGGAGCTCTGCAAAACCTGAGAACATATGGTTTAAAGGAAGAATAAGGCAGGTCAGAATCATAAGAAATTCACCCTGAAAACACTAAGTTACAGACTACCACTCAAGCTCCCTTTATGCTGGTAAGATTGGCTTCTCCTGTCAATCTCAGTTTAGAGGGCGGGCCAAGGAGCAGGAGCAAATCAGTGTTGAGGGGCGGGCTGTGTGGGCTGTCCAATCAGGGGGGCCAAGAGAGGCGGGCTCTGTTTCCTAGCGCCAAAGTCCAGATCTCAAGCACTTTGCTGAGTCTGCCCAGCTGATAAAACTTTATTGCTCTGGGATTTGTACTGGCTACAGACTGTAGTAGAAGGACTGTGGGGAGACCCTCAAGCCACACAAGGGTGCGATTGTGGGGTGGGTGCCCTGAGACAGATCGGGAGATGAGACTGCGGTCCAGATGGAAGACAGAGGAACAGCAATGGTGAGCTGGAGTCTCTCCCACCTCCTGTGTGAGCTTTCCCGGTCTCTTAACGCTGTGTATCAGGTGTCCCTCCTGCCCTGCTTTACACATGTGTATTTTGAATACTTAGAACCCACTTTTCCCATGACGATGTTGCCGGTCCACAGTGCAGTCTCACGCAGCCCCAGCCCACAGCTGTGTCACCAACTGTACAAGGAGATTATGAGCTGTGCCAACACCCTTTTACCTGAAGAGCTGAACTGGGGGAGCTATGATGTGTTACTTCCCTGATGTCATTCCCTGGTGTTTGTATTGTACAGAGCATTGAACTTAGAATTTTTACTCTAAACTAGATTTCCCACACTATTTCTTTTTAAAAGTTGAGATAGCGTCTCACTACAATGTCAGGCTGCAATGAATGTTTTTGCTTGAGTCTTTGTTTTTAGTTTTGTCTTTTGTGATTTTTGAGACAGAGTCTAGCTATGAACTTCAGGCTGGGCTCAAGCTTACTATGCAGTCCGGTCTGGCCTCAAAGTCAGGTGATCTTTTTGCCTCGGTCTCCTGAGTGCTGGGAATAACAGACATGCACCCCCCCCCACCTGGCTTGCAGTGAATTTTTGATCCTCTCAGTCTCCTGAAGTGCAGAGATGACAGACATGTGCTACTTTGCCCAACTAAGATGGGAATGATTTGTTGCCACTGATTTTGTTTTGATTTGTTTTGCTTCATTTAAGTCGCTGCTGTTAACCACCTTTACAGTGTTTGGTTAAATGCAATTTCAGTGAAACATGATAGTACCCACCTTGCATCTCAGCCATTTGGTACACTAAGGCAGGAGTGATATAGGGGAACGAAACACCCAACCTACTATATGTCCAGAGCGAGTTCATGTTCTCTAAAATCGAAGAATGAATTTTAGCAACAACGTAGGGTAAGAGCAGATTGTATTTATTGAGAGAAAGAAAGCTTCTATTTGAGGGACAGAAGGGGTCCCGAGCGGGTTGCCAAAGACTATTGCTTTTAGGGACTTTTATAGAGTAAAACCATGAGGTTAGATAGGTCCAAGGCAGGGAAAAATGGGAACTTGCAAGGTGGGCATAAGGTGGGACATAACTCTGGTCAACCAATAAGACTAATTCTCAGGTAAAATTGATTAAATCAAGGACAAATGGGGAAGCAAGTCACGTAGTAAGCGGAGATGCTTAACAGCAGTGACTCTTTCTGAAGGGGGCTGGGATGCTGACTCCTGACTTCCTCAGGGTGATAGAGAACTACTTAGAATATCAATCCTTACGATATGGGTGATTTGTTCTGTCTTTTGTCTTGAGATCTGGCCCACAGCAGGAGGTGTCTGTCTCCTCAGAGGTCACAAGGTTTCAGACTTCTGTACTGGCTCCTTTGAGGGCCTAGCCCTGTCTGACCGCCTATAATATTTCTAGCTAACTCAGTTGCCTGTAACAGGAGGATCTCATTGAAAGTAGAACAAGACCCAGTACAACATAAAGCAGAAATACTGTATTCAGAGCATTTTCAGTAGCTTTTATTTTCAACTGGATTTGGGTTGATCAAATATTTTCCCTTAGTAACTCAAACAGCATTCAGTAAACTCTTTGTAAACCAGCATTCATTCAACTCTGTAAAATATTTCCCTGTAGAATATGAAACTTATCAGATAGTTTCCTGTGTTAAGTGCAGTATTAATCACGGTTTCAGGAGAAACTAACTGCCACACATTATAGAGAACCCTTTCCCATTGTTGTCACAGTCCAGGAAGGTTTATAATTGTTATTCCAAGAAGACGTTATTGGAATTCTAGTGAGTTAATTCCAGTCTACCACTTACAGCGCAACCCATGGTGAGAAGAAAGACACTGAGACATATATACAGTAGTGGGGAGCAAGCGGTCCTACGTCCAGCTAAGATGGCAGTTCGCTGGAACAAAGACCATGACCCAGGGCCCGAGTCAGGTTTTATTAATTCTCCCTAAGGGGAGTGGCTTGGGAATGAGTGACAGTGAGAGTGGCGGGAAATAGGTGACTACTATGAGCTGGGCGAGGTAGGAGGTCTGAGATCACCTCTGGGATATACAGAGGGCAAGAAATGCAGAGAAAGCAATCTGTATAACAACTGAGGTAGTAGCTATTAATTTGGGGTCAGTGCTTCAGTTCTGATGTACAGTCCTGATTGTCCTGGGAAGTCATAGCCTCTTTCTCAAGGCTCGGTCCCAGCCGACAGTGTGGAGCACGACTCTTCATCCCACCAGGCTCAACCACATATTTGAGGAGTCACTGGGTGGGGTAACACTGACCTGTCACTTTGCTTCAGAGATTACACATCAGCTACTCAGCCAGCCCAGTTTACATTGCTTAAAACCAATTGAAAGAGGTCTGGGAGTTTGGCTCAGTGACTTAAGCGCCTGTCTGGCAGGCGCAAGGTTGTGAGTTCAATCCCCGGTGCAGCAAAAAAAAAAAAAAAAAAAAAAAAAAAAAAAAAAAAAAAAAAAAAAAAAAAAAAAAAAAAAAAAAAAAAAAAAAAAAAAAAAAAAAAAAAAAAAAAAAAAAAAAAAAAAAAAAAAAAAAAAAAAAAAAAAAAAAAAAAAACAATTGAAAGGACAAAGAAATAGCCTAGCCAGCTCTGTACATATCAATGCAATATGTGGAAATAAGGCCAAGTTTACCCAAAAAGGACAGTTGCTCTTCTTTCCAAGGAGAGTCAAGGAGAGTCATCTCTGTGGTTCCCCACAACACACAAGTAGTGTTTGCACAAAGTAGTACAAATTTTAGTTTGTTTTGTCTTTTCAATTTGTTTTGTTTAGAGTTTGCTGTTTCTTTCCTCTTATAGAGAGGGGCACCACTCTGGACATACTGTGTGTCCTGTTTCTGCAGGACGTGGGGACAGGGTCGATATTGTCAATGAACTGACCCACAGTTCAGCAGTTTGATACAAGATATCAACCACATACAATGCTGAAAACACTTCTGTCCCTAGATTGAATTGATGTTGACTGTGGGAACCATTCTAACTGCTATTTTCCCAGCTGAAAATATTTGGCTTTCTCTGCCTTTTCCTATCTTCCCTTCCTTGTGTTTTAGGAACCTTTCTTTCTGCAACTGTCTCCTCCATGAGTTGGGGCTCCTTTTCCTTTGCCGTCACTTACTACTCTCTTAGAAAGAGGCAATTGTGAGCCTTTATTATGTGTTCTATGTGCAATTGGAAGCTGCCATCCCTGAAATGACCCCCACACAATTTCTAAATTCCCTATGCACTGGACAACTCTCTCATGTTTTTACTCTGGAGAACATGAGACTGTCCTAATAAAAAAGAAGGGCACAGCTGAGATAATGTTCAGAGCTTCACTTCAAGCCTCCCCACCAGCCTGCCCTCTGTCCCACTCATGTGTATCATCCTAGCATTTTAAGCATTGAAGCCTTTCGTAGGTTTTCATTCTAGAAGCATCACAGAGACAACTAACAAGAGTAAAAGAAGAAAGAGTGTGCCAATACACAGTGAGAGTTGTTTGGGTAGAGTTAGCCAGTTTGGGTTTGTGGTGGCAAAGATGAAATGGAAACTCTCAGGGTCATTTTTATCCGCTCATGGTCTAATATCACTCGGGAGTTTATCTACTGCACCTGCTAAGTTAGAGGTTTTCAGCCACTGGTGATTCCACAGTTCAGAAAACATTGATGGATCATGACACATTTGTTACTTCTCCCAAGGCTATAGGAAAGCAGGCTTTTCAAGTTTTGTCAATGATATAAATACACAACAGGCCTTGTCTTTCTTGTTGCCCTAGAAACAGATTTCAGAAAATACCACAGATGCTCAGGAGCATATTTGCTAGTGCAGAGTGTGTGTCCATGTAAAATCTAACACAGACTCTCCACACTACCACCACTGCTGGACAATAATTCCTAATTCTCATAACCTCCAACCCCAGACTTTTTCAAAAAATATGATGAATTTTATGAATTTGAATTGAAGTTCATTTCTTTTTTCCCCATTTTTTATATTTTATTTTCTGTAAATTGCCTCCTTATATCATGCCTTCATATTTTTGATGAGGATACTTTTCTAGTTATTTGGTTGTGACTTTTGAGAATGAAAATACTTTTTTTTTTTTTTTTGTACCTGGAATTGAACTCACAACCTCACACCTTCCAGGCAGGTACTTGGGCCACTGAGCTAAATCCCAAGCCCTATTTTTTGAGACAGGGTCTCACTATGCAGTTCAGGCTGGCCTTGAACTCACTTTATACCCAAGGTTGGTCTTGAACTCATAATGATCCTCCTGCCTCAGCCTCTCGAGTGCTGGAATTAAAGGCATGTACCACCACGCCTGGCTTTGAAGATACTTTCTATAATTTTTAATCTTTTTTTTTTTCAGCACTGGGGATCAAACTTACAACCTCGCACGTGCCAGACAGGCACTTAAGCCACTGAGCCAAACTCCCGGCCCTAGTTTTTTTTGAGGCAGGGTTGCACTATGTAGCTCAGGTCAGCCTTGTGCTTGCGTTGTAGCCCAAGTCAGCCTTGAACTCACAACGCTCCACCTACCTCAGCCTCCCGAGTGCTGGGATTAAAGGTGTGCACCACCACGCCCGTCTTATAATTTTTAATCTTAAAGTTAATATCATCGTGGATTTTCCTTGTTGAACAGAAGTTCTGTTATGCTTTAGCATCTTTGCAAAGCCCCCTGAACATTTATGGCTTTACACACTTATGTAAAACATTTTCTCCATTCCTAGAACAGAAAGTCATTTTCTTATTCTTTCTTATGTAGTTAACAATTTCTTATTTCATACTCTGTTCTTATTTCTGCATGGAATGCACCTGTTAATGTTGGCAATGCTCATATGAGATTTACTTAGCTTCTAAAATGTACAATTTACCACCATAAGTGGATGATCCATCACCTCTTCCTTTCGACTTGTGTTGCCAGCCATATCAAATCTTGGTTTAGAATAATTCAAAATTATTTCTTGATATTTTTGACAAATTTTGTGGCTTATATGGTGTTTCATGTTTAGAATTAAATCATCATAGCTATCCTGTGTCCTAAGAAATGCAAAAGGGAATCCATTTACTTTTTTATGTGAGATTTAAAAAATATAGATAGAGCCATCTATTGTTATTCAGAAGGGTTTTGAAAAGATTTTTGTAACACTTTGTAGTTGATTCCCTGGTGATATAAATATAGTTGTGTTAAGCATATAATATGAAGAATTTAGAGCATATAACATCATCAATGTAAGTCCGCACATTATTCACTCCATATTCAGTTCTTTCTTTGCAATTTTTTCTTTTGGATTTCTGAGACTGGTATCACCGTGTAGCACAGGTGGTGTTAAACTCATTATGTAGTCCGGACTGACAAAGTTACTAGTGATCTTCCTGCTTCTTACTCCCAAGGGCTGAGATTATAGGCCTACGCCCTATGCCTGGCTATGAAACTATAATTGTATGCATGTTATGGTTTGTAGCTAGGTGCCCCCCCACCCCCCGCAAGCCTCATGCAGTCATGGAGGCAGCTGAATCTAGCATTTGTAATTGGTTCATTGTCTAGTGCTGGGATTGGCAGTGTGAGTGCTGCACCCACACAAGTGCAGAGCCAACATACAATATAAGGGACAGAATAAGGTGCATTTTTGCCCCCTTTTTGCCCTTTTTCTCTTGTTGCTTATGGCTGCCATGAATTGTTGCCCCTCAGCCATGCCACCCTGCCTTGGAGCCAGCTGAGTAAGGACTGAAACTGCCAAAATGCTGTAAGCTAAATAAACCTTTCCTTGCTTCACTTTGGGCATCAGATATTTTGTCTCAAGGAGAGAAAAGTAACCAAGACAATGCAGTATATCTCTCTAAGAATGAGTTGCAAATTTTAAAATAGAGTTTATTGATAACCTTATATAAAGATCTATATATAAAAGTGTGGAAGCTTATGACTATTTCTAGATGTTAATATAACCCCTCCTTTACAGTCATATGTGAGGAGGATTGTCTTCTGTAAAAAACTGGCATGCATTGAGAAAAGGAACAGAGTGCAACATCTGTTACATCCTTTCAATGCTGACATTAAAGGTTTTTACAAAGAATTGATAAGAAGTTCAGTCTTCTAATTAAATTTATTTTTTGTTTGTTTCTTTGTTGAGACAGGGTCTCACTTTGTAGGGAGACACACCTTGAACTCATTATGTAGCCCCAGCTGGCCTTGATTTTGCAACAATCCACTGCATCAATCCACTCAGTGGTGGGATTTCAGGCATGCACCACTATGCCTGGATAATTTAATGTGTTTTTCAAAGAACATCATAAAAAGGCGGTTCCCATAAAACACAAACTTGGCACATTGGATAGCTAACAAGATGGGAGGTAAACTATTTCCCTTATATTATTTAGATTACTTGGAACTTCTTATATTATCCCTATAAAACTAGCACTCAGAGTCTGTGGCAGGAGGATTGCCATGAGAAAAAAACCAGCTTGGAACACACAGTGAGACACTATCTAAAAAAAGTTTAAAATTTTCAGATTCTCAGAAAATATTACTTTGCAGCAGTCAGTTTAAAGGCTGCTTCTAGTATTAGAAGGAGTATTCCTATGAGTCAGTACTTTGCAAACATTGGTCATGAGTTATAGTGTATAAAAAAATGGCTTTTAAATCCTTGATGAAACAAATTCAAATCTTTCATGTAATGAAGAGCAGGAAAATTTCCAGCCACATCTGCCTTTTTTCCATCCCTACAATCATCACTATGTCAAGAATGCATTAGTTTCAAGATTAGTTTGAGGGCTGGGGATGTAGCTCAGTGGCTCAAGTGCTAGCCTGGTAAGTGCCAGCTCATGAGTTCAATCCCTGGTACCAAAAATAAAATAAAAATAAGAATAAAAAAGATTGGTTTATTCCAAAATTTTCACAGGACCACTTTCTTAAACAAGAGTGATTTACCAAGACTGACAGACATTTCATGTGGCTTATTATAATGGAGAAATGGAAGCAATTAAAGGTTTCTGTTTATTAGACATTAATATAAATTCATTTGAGAGCTTTCTAAGTCAGTAGGAAGGAATGGACAATTTTGTTTCGTGCATTAACTTGTGTCTGAGTAAACATATAGTCATACTGTACCTTTTCCTAATTTTCTGGAATAGCATGGCACAGGTTTAAGTAAATAGTAACTTCCACAACTGTAAAATGATGAATGTAGCTATTTCTTCCTGTAGTTATTGGAAATTTTTAGATCTTTTGAGCTCTGTAATTTTTTATGCCTATAACTAATACATTTCCTTTATCATCTTGTAAGTAAATTGACTTATTGGCATCTTTTTATCTAGAATAGTTCGCTTTTGGTGACAGTGGGACAAGCCCACAATCCAGACCTCCAAAGTAAAGAGACTGAGAGATGTCAAGTACAGCACAAGTGAAACTCTGATGGTGATTCTTCACAAATGGCTTTCTGTCCAAAGCCAGGCACTACTAAGCCAAACAATCAGTGGCCTTTCTGCCCATAGCTTGCAAGCTCCCTTCACCTTTTCCTCATTGACTGAAGTCAGGGAGGTACTATCTTTACATTTGCCACCTTACTTTTTTGGTAAATCCATCCTTCTCTGTGCATTCCTTTGTTAGTGGAATGTCATTTGCTTATCAATTATCTAGTTATAACATCTTCTTCTGGGATTTCTGCGTGGGGGTCTTTCTTTGAGATTAACCCCAATATAACTATCTTCACTCTCTCTGAATAGGTATGCAAATGTTTATCCCAAAGCTAAATAAAAATGGATGATGGACCTATTTCTTACAGTGATTTAAAAATTTAGTTGAATGAAATTCACTGGAGTCCATGTAAATTTTCAAATTCAAAAACCCTACAAAACTTGTCACGGACTTTTTTAATAGAACTTTAGATGTTGCACATGTGCATCCAGTTTTCACATACCGAGTATGTAAGTTAAATATCTGAGTTATTTATAATAAAATACTACAGACATTTCTTAAGTATAAATTCCTGTATTCTTTAAAGTCATAAATGGTGCATCTGGGTGTACTAAATATATTCATAGAATGTTTATCTGTACATGTGAGTGTATGCAAATAACACAGATTCAGATCAAAAGGTGCCTCATCTTTAATAAGTTTGAGTAACTTCTAGTGAGTCAGTACACATCAAAAACAGATCGTTGCTGTGAGCAGCCAGTGAGGGTAGGGAGATGCAGCCAGATCTGCCCCTGCATGCCGCTGCTGCCATCAGAAGGCTTGCTTCCTGTGGGCAGCCAGTGCAGGTAAGGAAATGCAACCAGGTCCAGCCCTGTGTGCTGCTACCACCATCAATAGGCTTGCTTCCTGCAGGCAGCCAGTGCTGGCAGGGAGAGGCAGTGAGATCCACCCCTGCTTGCCAGCCACTGCCATTGGAAGACTTGCTTCCTTTAGGCAGTAAGTACCCACCAGGAGAGTCAAACACACCCCTGTGTTCCTGCTGCCATCATAGGAGTCCGGGAGTAGACGTGCAGTTTGAGAGAAGAAGCAACCCAGCCACCACGCACCCCTGGCCATTGAGGAAGCCTTCATGTAGCTACACTGACTGGAGAAGGCTGTCCCATGCCCTGCTACCTCCCTGGGAACCTGGATTCAGAGAAACCCAGATGCCTGTCCCATTCCCCTACACTGTGGAGGGGCAGCCAATGTGGTAAATGCCTGGGACACCACAACCAGCTTGTTGGGAGGAACCCAGGAAAATGTCAAGACAAAGGAGCAAAAGGTAATCTCAGACCTCCAGCCCGCACAGAACAAGTCTGGGAGATACAGTGATACAAGAAAATGGAAGTCACACACTTGCAATCTCTGAGAGGATAACAACTGAAGTAAAGAAACAACTTCATGAGACTGTAAAAGTAATCATATCAGAAATAATGTCTCAGGTAAAAGAGAAAATCACAAACATAATGAAAGAATTGTTGAGCATATCTAAAGAAGACAGATAAAAAAAGAGGAGCATAGGAAAATGATGGAAATCTTGAATGAACAATATAGGAAGGAATTACAATGCATGAAACAGATTCAAAGACATATCCAAGAAATTAAAAAGTCAGTCAAAAGCTGGAAAAACTGCTTGAAAGAGACTGAAGATAAGACTTTGAGACCTTGAAGACCTTAAATCCTTGAGGAAATCAAATGCAAA
>RJWM01049895.1:0-10954 GCA_004363535.1 Dasyprocta punctata
AACTGCTAACAAGGGTGGTGCAGGTGGCCGTGCTGAGAGCAAACTTTGGCGCTTCTTGTATTCGCTTTTTCTAACATCAACATCCTACCCAGGGTTCAGCCTTGTCATTTCCCCTTCACACGCCTCTTCTGTGATTGCCTCTGCCTGTACCCCCTGCCTCTGATCACTGCCCCCCTCCCAGAGAAAATCCCTAACCTCTCAAGTACAACCTTAACCCCACACACTACCAACCCAAATTAACTTTGGTGGCTCTCCTCTACCTGATTAGGAACAAATCTCCTCATACTGAAAGTAAAATCAGTAAAATCAGCCCTGACTGCATTAGACCATGAGGGAGAACCAAATAAGAAAAATGACCTTCCTTGAAGCTGGTAGCTAAGCCACATTCTCCCCAGATCAGTGTGAACAATGCTCGTGGAGTAAACACATGCAGATGAGACCACACGGTGACTGTGTTTGGAACTCGGCAGACTTCACAGCCACAGAAACGACTGAACCCATCCCTTTCTAACACAAGTGATGGCTGTGTGTTCACCCATCACAACTCTGACTCTCCTACACACTTCCCACCTCTGCGAGAGAAGTATTTAAGATGCCCAGTCACCAAACTGCCCCCACTTCTTCACCTGCCTTTATTCCTTCTTGAAACCCATTTAACAGAAGCCAAGATCCTCTAAAAAATGCTGCTGCCTCCCCTTGTAGGAGATGAGATGCTCCTGGGGAGCCTTGTGGTCTCTCTTATTGCATGCAGCAAGCTAAATAAACTAAATTGGGTTGTAGGTGAGTGTCTGCTTGTCTTTAACTCTGTGGCCTAACTTTCCAGCTTTATTTCTATCAATCATCATAACTTCTTTATAACTCAGAGTGCTTTTCAGTATTACATGTAATTTTGAACAAGTCTCTCTATTCAGCCACCCTATTGCAAGAAATACAGAGGGCAGAGAGAAGAATGTGTTTGCCTGCACTATAAACATGGAATTAGCAAAATCCAGACTGTGAGAAACTCCTGTAAGTCCCAAAGCCCAGCGCTGTAGTGGAGATGTTCCCAGGATGAGGCAGGCATTAACTCAAGACCACCAGTATCTACCAAGTGGGCAACCTGGGCTGCAGTGTAAGGAGGATCATGGGGGTGAATCCACCATTGAGACTGGGATTGGGGCATGCCAGCAAGGTGCTAACTCTTGACTTGATCCTGGCTATAAAAATGTTTTTTAAAAAATAATATTTTTCACTGTTATTCGTGTGTCTGTGTGTGGTTTTTTGGTGGTTTTACCTGTATCCGTTCACTTTCCATTATTGTAATGAACACCTGAAATAATCAATTTAGGAAAATATTTTGACTCGCTGTTCTGGCAATTCCTGTCTATGATCATTGGCTGGTGTTGCTTTGGGCCTGGGCTGAGGCAGCACATCATGGCAGGAAGCACACGGTGGAGCCAGCCGTGCACTTCATGGCAGTCAGGAAGCAGAGAGAGCACAGGGAGGAGACTAGGGTCCTATGGTCTCCTTCAAGGATGTGAACCCAAAGGCCTAACCTGTCATTATCCCCTCCCCACAATAGATTTCATCACCTCTTAATAGCGTCATTCTGGGGACTAATCTTTTGACACATGCACCTTTGGGGGTTATACCAAATCCAAATTACAGCAATACTTGCGTTCAATTTAGAAATATAAACATCAAAAGGTACAGCTCTGAACAGGTCCACTTCTATAGACAGGAGAAGCAAGGAGCCAGCCTGTGGCATTTCCAACCAGCAGGAGAGAAACCACGGGGCTTCACCAAAGTCAGTAGCAATGGTGACCAGGAGAGGAGGTCAGATTCCAGATGCTGGAAGGAAGAACCAACAGAGATATGGCCACAGTGAACTGAGCATGAGAGAAAGGCAGGACAAGTCCCTGTTGTCTACCTTATTTAGGGTTCTCTAGAGGAACAGAATTTACAGAAAATACATGTGCAATTATGCAAGGGAGTTTGTAAGGTGGGCTTACAGGATCAGAGGGAGGAAAGTCTGCAGTGGCCATCTGCACACCAGAGAGCCAGAGCAACAGGAACTGCTCAGCGCAAGGAGGCGGAAGCTGAGAACAGTAGGGAGATGAAGGGCACAGCAGGAGTCCGAGGCTGCCGGTCTGGAAGTCCCCAAAGAGTTTCAGGTATGAGTCTGCATCGGAAGAATGAAGACACTGAAGAGCGATGTCCAAAGGCAACAGCAGCAAAGGACTCACCCACTCCAGGAGACTGGAGCTCTTCAAAAATGGGCAAACTTCCTTCTCCCCGGTTTTTATTTCACCCAAGCTACAAGCTTATTGGTTGGTGCCATGTGTGACTAGGATGGGTCTTCCCCACTCGGTTTGCTGGCCTACATGTCAGTCAACCACAGACACACCCAGAACTCTGCTTTCCTAATCTATATCTTTCTTGCTCCAGTGAAGTTGACACATCATGATTAACTATCACACCATGGCCGCTCGTTCCTATATAGCCAATGAATGGCACAGCCAAGCAAAGCCACCTGCATGGAGGACACGAAGGTCTCATCAGGCACTCACGAGGCAGTTATTGTCTATAAGCAGATGACACTCGTCAAGGGGAAATGAGGGACCATGGGTGGATGGGGCGAGGATCTCATGCCTGTCACCGCAGGTGCCGTAGGCTTTTCATGACCTCAAGGAGTTTGAAGGTGGCTGAGATTGTCCATTTGACACTTTGGACCTACCCTGGAAACTGCAGCATCAAGACCCCCACCCTCAACCCCACTCCAACACACTCATTTAAGTTTCTCACTTCCGCAAGTCAAGATCAACAAGTTGTCCCTTTTGTTGGCTTATGTGCTGAGTTCAACACCACCTTATTTCCTTAAAAACATCAAGTTCAGAAGATAAGGAACCAAGACTTAAATAACTTACAAGAAAAGATTGTCACTAGACAATTTTTTAATATCATTTTAGTGGATGCCACACCTAGACTGGTGAAAGCAGTGTAGACTTGTGTCTTACAGAAATCTGCTTCGTGGCATTTAGAATCCTATTTCTCCACTGACTTCTGGTCTTCTGCCATTTGTAACTTATTTTCTGGTCTCCCCTTAGTTATAGGGTTTCCAGGCCTGGCCCTTCCCTGCAATAGGTAATACAATTTTTAAACCAACAACATTTAACCCTGGGCCAGGGGAGTTGTTGGAGTCTAGACTCCTCCTCCAAGGATCTCGCTGTCCTGCATAGAAGTAGACACCGCCTTTGGGGTGGGCTTTCCTGGCCTGCCGGCTGCCTGCAGCTATCATTGGGTTCCTCACTCCACCTTCTGCCAGGTCTGCAGCTGGCTGCACTGGGAGTGAGCCCTGTGCTAGCATTCAGGCTCCTGATGGACTCCAGAGCTGCGAGTCCCTTCACTCGCCCGCCCCAAGTCACAGCTCTAGTTGATTCATGAGTGGAGGCAGAGAAAGATCTATGGCTTTGGGGAAAGAGCAAAAGTGAAATAGCTCTGCTTTGAGAAACCACTGTGACCCCAGTTCTTTTGTTTGGTAGGAAGAAGGGATTTGATTTTCCGAGTATTTTCCTCCTTCAAATCTAGATTCAGAGCCAAGGGAGGGAAAAGGAATCACAGATTTGGATCAAAATTCCTTCTTTCACTTTATCTCTGTTTATTTGTCTCAAGATAGAAAACCCAGCCCTTCGGTGGCAGCTGTCTTAGCAGTCTGAGATCCGTTTAAAATCCTATCTAATTTATATGAAATGAACTCGCAACTCTGTCACAAAATGCATTGCTTCCTGGCTGCAAAGCCGCAGAACCAAGACAGAACTGCGGTTGACTTTGCCTGGCTGGACTCTTCCGGTGTCCCTGTCCTGGGGCAGGCGAGGGGGAAGTGACCTGCACATTTCCTCACCTCTCACAAAGGCTGCTGAGGTTAATTAAAAGCCCTGCTTCTTGAGAGAAATGTCTATTGTCCCTAACCCATTCTAAAAATTTGAGTTAATAGGTTTTTGGTATTAGGTTGTAGAAGTTTCTTGGAGATCTTGAAAATTAACCCCTTGTCAGATACACAATTTGCAAGTGTTTTCTCCCATTCTGTAGGATGCTTTTCATGCTACTGCTTGTTTCTGTTAATTTGGTGTGACAGACATCGTCTTGTCTATTTTTGCTTTTGTTGCCTATGCTTTTGGTGCCATATCCAAAAAGTCATTGTCAAGTTTAGTATCTCAAGTCAGAGCAATGAACCTTCCTCTCCCATGTCTTCTAGCAATGTTACGGGTTTAGGTCTTCCATTTAAGTCTTTAATTCATTGTGAATTGATTTTGTGTGTGGTATAAGATAAGGGTCTAAGGTCTTCGTTTTGCAAGTGAGTACCCAGATTTTCCAACACTATTTGTTGAAAAAACTATCCTTCCCCTATTGTGAATAGTTAGTGCTCTTGTCAAAAATCAGTTGCATGTATATGCATGGAGTTATTCCCAGGCTTTTGAGTCTCTCATTTATGCACATGTCTATCTTTATATCAGTGTGGTGTTATTTTAATTTATTGTATCTTTGTAGCCAGTAAATACAAAACCTCTACTTTTGTTCTTTTTAATATATATGTATATTATGCAATATATATTATGATATATACATATTCTTGGGGGAATTCAATGTCTTATGTTTCCAGGTGAATTTTAAAATAGTTTCCTGTTTCTATATAAAAAAATGTCTCTGGGACTTTGCTAGTAATTGCATTGAATTTGTAGATCTCTAGCATATATGAGCTTTTAAACAGAATTAAATCTTCTAGTCCATGAACATAGGGTGCCTTTTCATTTCCTTGTGTCTCCTTTAACTCCTTTTATCCAGTATTTGGTAGTTTTCAATGTATGGGTATTTTTTCTTCTTTAGTTTATTCCTAATTTTCTTTTTGATGTTATTGTAAATGGGATTTTCCTAATTTTTTTCATATAACATTATAGAAATGCAATAGATTTTTGTGTGTTGTATCCCAAAACTTTACTGAATTTATTAGTTCTAGTAAGTTTTTATTTTTGTGGAGTCATTAGAATTTTCTGCATACAAGGCTCATGTCATATGCAAACAGGGTCATTTTTGCTTCTTTGGTTATATATATATTTATTTATTTTTTGCCTAGTTGCTCTGGCTAGAATTTCTACTACTATTCTCAACTGATATGTTGAATGTAGACATCCTTGTCTTGTGCCTGGTTTTAAAAGGAAAGCCTTCAACTTCTATCACTGAGTGTTTATTTCTAATTTGAAGTTTGTTGAATTTATCAAATACCTTTCTATCAGTTGAGATGGTGTGATTTTTATCCCTCATTTTGTTAATGTGGTGTATCACATATAACCATTCTAAGGCACTCAATATTCCTAATCATCAGGGAAATGCAAATCACAATGAGATGTCATGTCACTCCTGTAAAGAGGTCTACAGAAAACAAGTGCTGGTGAGGATGTGGGGAAATTGGAAGCCTTGTGCACTGTTGGTGAGAACACAAATCAGTGCAGCTACTATGGAAACTGGTATAGAGTTTCCTCAGAAAATTAGAAATAGAAGAACCATGTGAACCAGCGATCCCACCTCCGGCTATTGAAAAGAACGGAAGTCGGGACCTTGAAAAGGTATCAACACGTCCATGTTTGTTGTACATTACTCGTAGCAATCAAGATGCACAATTGCCTAAATGACTGTCAGTGGATAGATTTTAAAAAACCTGTTATATATAGGTTTTTAAACATGGAATCATATGTAGGCTGAAAGAAAGAAACAAATCCTGCAATGTATGATAATGTAGCATGGATACCAAGAAACCAGTCCCAGAATGGATGCTTTGTGGTTCCAGGTGGTTTGTAAAATGACCACGCTTATAGAGGCAGGGAGGAGGGAGTGGTTGTCAGTGGCTGGGGTGGGGAAGTGGGGGCTCCCTCGCTGGTGTAAAAGCTGGGTTCTGCAAGATGAAGCAGCTCTCGTTGTGCCACAGAGAACAGGGCTGTACCACTCACCAAGAAGCTGGGTAAGAGGCAGGACTCCCAGGGCGTGAGTGTTCTTCCCACAGTTTAACAAAATCATAAATTGAAACATGGTCTCTTCTGTGGAGGCCTTGGAATATTTTCTAAACACAACTCATTGTCTAATTCTGAAGTTCAGTTCCGACTTGTATCCAGGAAACATTTTCCCCTTTGGTTTTCCTAATAATAAATACACTATTTCCGTATTTCCCCAAATTTCTTAAAGATGTTCAGTCATAAAGGATTGTCCTGAAAAAGTCATACAGAGCATGATTTTAATTAGGATTCACATCGGGCTGGGTGAGACTTCCAAAGAAACAACCAAGAACCAAGTCTTGAGAGGAAGTGGGTGGGAGAAGGGGCAGACAGTTTATTTATAAACTTCTTGCCACACACACTGCAGAGGCTGGCAGACATGGGTCCCCTGTTCCTGGAGGAATAGGGACCATAGGAGGCCAGTGCAACCTGGTCAGCTGAAACTTTCAAATGCTAATTTTCTAGAATGTTCTGGAATCTGTCTCATTGCCCTTGAGACTCAGTCTGTAGACTCATACCATGCCTGGGATCCATGACGTGCCAGCAGCTGGACTGGTGTGTTCAGCCAGGCATGTGCTGTGTTATCCTGCTGTGACCCCCTGGGTGCAGTAGGTCATGCGTGAAGGGTTCCACACAGCCCCTGACGTGGAGCCAGCGGCTGTTGCACAGAACATGGCCACAGTGCATATTTTCTATGTTTTTGTGAAATCAGGGATTAAGTTTTAATTATTTGTGTATTCCAAGGGTCCACAGAAATACCAGCTCAAAAGTCTGGCTCAAAGGCATCTCTGTTGACTTCCTCATGAATGAGACACTCCCTCAGTGCTTACCCTGAGCCGGAAGACATGGCGCCATTGGGGAATGTGTTGGGCTGCAATTACAAAACACTTAACAAGCTGCTTTAAGCTTTATAAAAACCTTATCCCACATGAATAAATCACTTGGCACCCTGAGGTCACAGGGCTGATGTGGTGGCGGTGTGATATCACCAGGGCTGTGGGGTCTTTCCACATTTCAGCTCGGCCTTCCCCAGCGTATTAGGTCTTCATCTCATGCCTGTGTCTTCACGGTCACAAGATGGCTGCTGTGCCCAGCTCTTCCATCCGTAGAAATAAGAGACAGAGCCAAAAAGTTTTGTCATGAGGCAAAGCTTTTTAGACTCTTCGTTCAAAATTCAAACTGGTCTCAGTGTCTTTCTCCACTGAATACCAAATGCCATTCCAATTTGAAGGCATTCCTTCAGCTACCCCATCGCCACCTGTCCCGTCTCTCAAGTTGTGTCCTTCATAGCACGAGTGAACCACAGTGCAGTATCCCTGAATCCGAAGGGGTGGATGGGAACCGAGTTTTCAGTCATGCGCCTTTGTGCCACAGCCCTTGAATCACACCACTCTGGTCGCGTGAGACCAGTCTCCACTACACAGCAGACTGACTCACGTACATGAGACAGAGGGTTTGTTTCTTTTCTAACGGTCTGCAAGTGACAAGTGTGTCTAGTGGATAATCAGTTGTACGAACACAGCCATAGAAATCCAAGGTGTGTATTGACCTTGACGTCGTTCTAGGTCCTAAACTGCTGATGACAAATCTGTAGATTAAGTAATGGCTAAATAACAAAGGCTTCCTATGGTCTTATACCAAAAGATACCCGACATTCAGGTCTAGGGCAGTAGGAAGACGATGGCTCCTCTCGTTCCACTTAGCATCATTTCCTGTAGGTACCTCATGGACACAAGGTGGCTGCTGGTGTGCACAGCAGCTGAATCTATCCCCTTCACCTACCAATACTTACTATGCCTCCTTGCTCTCCTGCTTAGGCTTTGAAGACAAGTGGGTTTTTTATGAACACGCTGCTTAGATTCAATGCCATAGATTCAGCTAAAAGAGTTGAAAGCAGTTGCTTTAGAGTACTAGAAACTTAAAAAGAGTTGGAAAAAGGACTTCTCTGTTATCAACCTTAGAGAAACATTGTTTTATTTAATCTGTGTGCACGTCTCTTTGATTGAATAAATAGGAAAGAAATTAAGATCAGGGCTGTGTGTGAAGTGGCCCTGTCTCCTGGGGAATGGGTGATCGCATTGGACCACTCCCCTCTCCCCCCGCCTCATTCTCCCTGCTCCTAAAACATTCTCTGGCCACTGCTTCTCAGCTGGAGCACAAAGCAAAGAAAGAAGCGATTTCGCTTAATCGGCTAGGTCATTTTCTCAAAAATCGCTTTCCTTTTAGTCCTTTTTTTCACGAGGAACAAAATGGGACATGAGAGGCAGCAGCACCGCAGTCAGAGCCAGTGGCTGCTCTGGGGCGGGGCGGGGGTGCAGGTGCCTCTGGAGCAGGATTCAATTGCCACTGCCACTCTGGGGGAGGCCACAAAGATGGAAAGGCTTTTGACACGAGCCAGAGAAAGAGTAGGCACTAGCCCAGGTGAGAGATGCAGAGTGACTTCTTTTAACTCCCATGGCTCAAATTCTTTAAGTATTTTCAAACCCCACTTGCGATGAAGCCAGAGGTCGGCTCCTGCTCTGAGGACTGGAGTGGGAGCCCAGCTTGGGTTTCACTAGCTGTGCAGCCAAGAAAAAGTCATTCAATGTCTGTGGGCTTCGTTTCTGCATCTGTAGCAAGAGGCACAATGATTTCTGCTTAGAATGGCCAAAGGGGCATTAGGAAAAGCAAACGAAACCATAGTAATCCCTGCCACATTGCAGATTATTTTCTAGGATATTTAAAACATATGTGAGTTTTTGTCACAGGCAGACATTCTTTTTATTAGTTCCACAGATGAAGCCAAGGTGCTGCTATCAGTACCTGGGCTTGGCTAGTGTGTTTGCACACTTAAGGCTGAGTGTGAGGATGAGGGAGAGTTCCACCTCTCCAGCAGAGAGGCACGGGGCACACAGGGCTTCAACTGCATCCCATGCCCAGGAAGTAGAGGCAGGGATGTGCATTCTGATTTTTTTATTTGTTTTTCCAGTGCTGGGGATGGAACCCAGGGCCTCGTGCATGCTAGGTGAGCCTCTACTGAGCCACACCCTCCGGTTCCAAGATAGTGATCTTATTAAATGCCTTTTGTATGCCTAGACTAGGCCTCACAGGCTCAGCACCACAGACACTGGGGCTGACACACTGTGTGCTGTGGGGGCATCTAGCAACATCGTGGTCTGCACCCCCTGGATGCCACCAATGCCTCCTCCAAAATGTGACCTCAACGTCACATCTGCAGACATTGCCAGGTGTCACTCCTAGGATTCACACTTTCCCAAGCCAGTTGAGAAGCCCTGGTCTAGGAAACAGGTGAACTTTCGGCATGGAAATGTCAACTGACTTCCCAAGGCCACAGAGCCAGGGGAGGGTGGGCTCCAGCAAGTGGCTCCTTGTTCCCATGGTGCACTTTGCAACTGCCCAGGTGCACCCAGGCTGGGGTGGCTGTCGGCACCACACTGGAGCTGCCTCATATGCACAGACAGCTGAGTGCATGCCAGGAGATGAGCCTCAGGAGAGCATCTTTAGCTTTACAACAAACACAGGAGTAAGTGTTTGCTAATAGTTAGACATTGAAGATGTAAATGCATGTAAATGATTCAGCTGGCCACGCCCCTACATGTGTCACTGTTGTCACAATTGCTGTCGCACCTGCCTCCCAGGGCTGAGGTGGGATAATTAACCAAGAGGCAGGTAGGACACGAGGCATACTACTGAGAGCCCAATAGACGCTTACCATGGCTGTCTCCGCTGTTAATTTTCACTGCACAACAGACTCTGGATAACATAGAATCCCACTGCAAAAGGAACAAGTAGGCTAGTCCTTGACTTTCAGAAAAGTTCATGAGTCAGAACATTCTTGAATAAAAAAATCTAAAAACATTCACTAGCAAAATGTCCTGTAAATAAAGACACTGCAACGAGCGACTATTATCTGGTTAAAACAGTGACACTGTGGGCAGAGAACAATCCAGGAAGCCTTCCCAGAGGAGGAGGGCATTCTGTCCCTAAGGAGATTTGAAAGTGGGATTGGAGGAAAACTGTGCCAACGACAACCAGGGAAAAGAAAGGACCATGGCCAGATCAGCGAGCGGTAAACGGCAAATCACACGCTAAGGCCACCATCAAGAGAGGCGCTAGCTCCTGGAGAGGGACAGTGATCAACACCTGGCAACACTCTTTGGGGTCTGCAGACGGAAGACCAACCGGGCCTCTCAGGCACGCGCAGCAGAGGACATACTACGATCATGTCGGCGCCAGGCATCTGCCTACGTGTTACAAATGTTTATGAATATTAATAACCATTTGTTCCCAAAGGACCACAAATCAGTTAATTAGGGCCCTGTCAACCTGTTTATATTATCTATAAATGAAAACCTATCAGCAGCCAAACATGAAATTAACCGAGCCGTGTGTGGGTTGCCGTGGCTCAGAATAAACGGCGCTGCCAGCCTCGGCTGGCCTGGGCGGCCGGGGAGTGGGCTCCGCGCGCCGCCCTCATTTTAATCAAGTCGGTGGTTACCGCGAGGCGCGTGATAGACAGCGCCTCGAGTTCCCTCGCTGTGTGCGGGGGATGATTTAAGACTGTCGGGAAATTAGCTGCAATCCCGATCTGGAGGAGAGAAGAATTGCCTATAAATCAACGCTCCCGAGGCAGGTAATCAGACCCCCATTCCGAGCGCTGATTACCGCAGGCCTGGGTTCCATCCGTCTCTTCTTCCTGGTGTAGTGGAGCTAGCGTGAGGGCACTGAGTCACTGTTATAACCTGTAGCCTGTGATTTGACCAAAGCGCCGTTTTGCTGTTTTGTATGCGCCGTCTTAGACTAGAAACCCCCCTTAACCATTGCCCCCCCTTTGATTCGCTAAGGTTTCTGTTTTTCTGTAAAATCCCTCTTCCCCCAGTAATCTAAGAAACAAACAGTTACAACCTTTAGGTTGCTGACCGAAAAGCAGG
>RJWM01049896.1:0-10952 GCA_004363535.1 Dasyprocta punctata
CCCACCCATCCATCCATCCACCCATCCACCCATCCATCCATCCATCCATCCACCTACCCACCCACCCATCCATCCATCCATCCATCCATCTCTTCCATCTGTCTATCCGTTTCTTTTCATCCATCCCATCCTTCCTTTTCCTTCCTGCTCATGCATTCATTCTCTATTAATTCATTCACCCTCCTGTTCATTCATTTGTTCACTCACTCACTCATTCATTATCACACAAATCTTTATTAAATGCTGGTGGGAGGTGCCTAATGGGAAAGGTGGGTGAGTTGGGCCTGGCTCTCCCACCTGCCATCTGGGTCTGCACGTAGACAGGTGGCACAGCTGCTGCCCCGGAGCCGGCCCCCTTTGACTGTCATCAAGGGAAGGGGGGTAAATGTGACAGTGCCCAGTGTGTGGTTGCTGTAGCCTGTGAGTCTTCCAGGCTAGAGGATAGGGGCCCTGCTGGCCCTGCCGGCCCTGCCGGTGCCCTCTGCTGTCTCCCGGGACTCGTGGAGGGACAGTGGCCCCTGAAGTAGGAATTCTCAGGCGTGTGGCGTGCTCTTGGCCTTCCTGGGGGCTTGCTGCTGGCGTGCAGGCTGAGCAGAGGAAGCGAAGACAGACGGGGATCTCCCATGGGCACGGAGGAAGGCGTGGCCTGCCTGGCGGGGGGCAGTGGGATAGTCTTGAATCCCAGCCCTCTTCTTGTCCTCAGGGTCCCCATGGTCCAGAGGGGATGGTGAGGGCTAGACAGCCAGGGCCCTGCAGCCGGAAGGCGGTCGGCGAGCTGGGGTGCGAGGAGGAGGGGCTCCGGGGTGCTCACGGCTCCTCGGTGCAGAGGGCAGCAAGCAGGAGCCAGGCCGGTACGGGCCATTTCAGGAAGAACCTGTAGGATGATTGGGCAGAGGACAGGCGTGGGACCAGGGGAGCGGCCGAGGGGTCGTGTCCGGGGCGCACCGGGCTCCTGCCCCAGCGTCCCGCGCGGTGACCAAGCGCTGAGACTCCCCGGGCCCCATCACAGCTGAGCTTCCTCTCGCCGCAGGGGATGACCGCAGCCTGTCCAGCTCCTCATCTGAGGCCAGCCACTCGGACATCAGCGCCAGCGGCCGGCTCACCACGTGGCCTGAGCAGTTCTCATCCTCGGCCAGCATGTCGCAGGAGGGCCTGGGGCTGGTGACTGCCCAGGCCCCTGGGGAGGCCATGCTGGGCACCTCAAGGCCGCCTCCCAAGCCGCTGCGGCCGAGGCAGCTGCAGGAAGTCGGCCGCCAGAGCTCTTCGGACAGCGGCATCGCCACGGGCAGCCACTCCTCCTACTCGGGCAGCTTCTCGTCCTACGCAGGCAGCAGCCTGGACGTGTGGCGGGCTGACGAGGACTTCGGCTCACTGCTCAGCCTGCCGCTGCCGGTGGCCGGGGCGCCTGAACCCAGCCTGTGCACCTGCCCACCTGGGGTGGCCGAGTACCAGGTGCCCACGTCTCGGCGGCCGCACTACGACACACCCCGCAGCCTGCGCCCAGCATCTGGGGACCAGAGCCCGGCTTCCCGGGGCGGCCCTGACCAGGGCCCAGCCACAGAGCTGGGCAGCCAGACATCTGGGGCCTGCCCTTCCAGTTGGCTGGGCACGAAACGGCGGGGACAGGCAACAGAGGCCCCAGGCAGCGAGGCCACCCAGGCCAGCCCGGCCCCCACCGAGCCCTGGGAAGCCAGCAGCCCCCACGCTGGGCCGCCTCCCGCTTTCTTTTCGGCCTGTCCACTCTGTGGCGGACTCAAGGTAAAGTCCCCTCCCTGAGACGGCCGCCCAGGCTCTGTGGCTGCCAGGGGCTGGGGTTTCACCCCTCTGGATGGGAGATGAGGGCAAGCCAGCCTCTTTGTGGAGGGGTGCTCTGTGCTGTGTTTCTGGGAGCCACCCCCAGCTGGTGGAGAGGGTCTGGGGATGGGGTGATGACACCGGGCCCCTAGGAGGGTGTAGTGGCTGCCAGGGGAGGTGGCAGCGTGTTCTGGACAGTGAGGCGCTGGCCAGGCGGGCTGGGGTCTGTGGCGTTCCCAGGCCCGGTTTCTCCAGCGCTGTCTTCCTATGTGAAAGTCAGGCACTGAAGGCCTGCACTGGGGCACTGGGGCACTGGGGCACTGGGGCACTGGGGCAGGAGGCCCCTGCGGGCTGGGCCAGGCCCCAGTGCGGCTCACCCTGGTCCACTGTCCACTTCTAAATGCCCCAAGCCTCTGTGTCCTTCCATAAAAAGTGAGCCCCCATGGCAGCTCTGGAAACCCCGGGTCCGGGGCACCCCGGGCACCGTCTGTGTGCCATCTGCCCTGCACCTCTCCTCGCAGTGCCCAGCTGGCTGGCCCCCTATCCGCGGAGAGGAAACTGATGCTCAGGAGGCCCCGTGACTTGTGGGGTCTGCGTCCCCATGACCGGGACCCCACTGTGCCCAGCGCCAGCCTTTTCCTACAGGGAGGCGCAAAGGGGGAGTCTTCCCACAGGCCCAAGCCGTGAGCTCGACCTGCCCAGGGTCACCTCCTCCTGCGCCCTCTTGCTGTCCCCAGGAAGCTGGTGTCAGGAGCAGGGGAGGACCTGGGGTTTCACCCCTCTGGATGGGAGGTGAGGGTTCGCCAGCCTCTTTGCGGAGGGGGTGCTCTGTGCTGTGTTCCTGGGACCCACCCCCAGCTGGTGGGGCTCCCTGGGCTCCCGGGATACCTGGAGCCGCCAGCCCCCTCGTGGATCTGTGCCCAGGCGCGGCGCCGCCCGGAGCCGTCCTCACTGGCATCAGAGGCTGGCTGTGCCCAGCCCTCCTGCTCTCTCTGTGGCCCCGTGGCCAGCCCGGGCTGGGTCCCTGTAAACCCCCAGCCCCGCACCTGCACTGTCGACCGACTGTGTTGTTACTCTGCTCTATTTTTAAAATCTGACACTGTTTGTAATACGTTCTCAGACTGAAAATAAAGTTTTCTTTTCACACTGCCGTGTCCTTTCCGTGTGCCAGCCCTCCCGCCTGCCCACCCTGGTCCTGCTGCGGGCTGTGACCAGGACTGAAGTCCCGGGCGGCAGCCTGGGCCTGGGGTGTGTGCAACATGTGCGTGTGTGCGTGCGCGTGTGTGCGTGTGCGTGCATGTGTGTGCCAGGTCAGGGGCATAGCTGTTGGCTCCCGCTGCTTCGAGTCCTGGGCAGCCCAGCTCTGCCGTCTGCCTGGCCACGGGGAGCCCTGGGCTCCTTTGGTGCCTGCATGTGGGGAGGGCAGGCTTTGGGGGTCGAGCTTGGGCCATGCTCCCCTGCCCCCACTGGCTGAGTGGCCCACAAGTCACTATACCTCTCTGAGCCTCAGTTTCCTCTTCCACACGGGTGACATCCCCCCGGCATGGGGCTGCTCGAGGGTCTGACGCTGCTCTGGGCGTGGTCCCAGGGCTGCAGGGCCGCTTTCTGTGCAAGAAATGGGAAGCTGGCCCGAGCCCCCTCATCCACTCTCCCTACTGCGTTTCCTGGGGTCCCTGTCTGCAGCAGGCAGGAAAGGCTGCCTGGGGGGCAGGGCAGGAGCCTGGTTGTGGGGTGTCTGTGTCTGCCTGGGCCTGGCTGCAGGATTTGGGCAGGTAGGGGCTGGGCTGGGTGTGAAGGCCTCCCTTAAAGGCCTTTGGGGGCTGCTGGGGCCACAGTAATTTGTGTAATGGGGTGAGTCAGGAGCAGGGCCCAGGCCCCCGCAGCAAGCGGGCTGTGTCCCCGGGCCTGTGGAGGCCCTGGGTGTGGGGTGGGGTCTCGCCCATCGGGGCCCGGTGGGGTCTTTGGCATCTTTCCCCAGGGACAGGGTGGGGACTGGGTCCTTCGTCCTGGAGGCCCTGGTCTGTAAGCACCTCAGCGGCTCCTCCGTGGGGATGGGGCCGACGGGAGGGGCTTCTGCCCGGGATTGGGGGCATCACATGAGCCGGACGGGGGCCTCCTGTGCTGGCCCGGGTGTGGGGAGCTGGGGGCTGTGCTGGTGCACCCGCCCACAGCCGGAGATGACATGGTCTGGCAGGACAGGCTCCCCGAGCAGTTGAAGACCTGGCCCCTACCTGGTGACGGGCTCCTGGGGCCAGTGGATGGCCAAATGCCGGTACTGAGTGCCCTTCAAGGCCCACTGTCCGGTGGGCTCTGTGGGTCTCTGCCTCTCGTCCGCCCTGTGCCTGCACGGGTGGTCCTGTGGTCAGACTACCTGGCTGGCTTGGGGGCGGCCCAGGCTTTCGGGCCCCAGCCTGGGGCTATGACCAGCTCCCTGCATCTGGCTCAGATCAGAGCTGGTGTCAGGTCCCCCTCCAGCCTCCTGGGCTCCCGCAAGGCCCGGCTATCAGGCTCCCCTCAGAGGGTTTGTGGGGCTCCTGACGCCCACTCGGCCCGGGGTCCTGGCCACCACAGGCCTTGTGCCAAAGGGGACCTGGGGTATCCGCAGCCCCAGGCGTGTTGGCCGCCACTGCCTCCCTCCTGGTCCTGCCCTCGCCAGGCACTGCCCACACCGGGGCCGAAGAGGCCACAGTGCACAGTGGTGGGGGCACTGGCCTGGGCTCCCGCACTCTAGAGCAGGGCCACAAACGCCAGGGGCCTCGGTCTGTGCGGCAACAGGTGTGTGTTCCAGCAGGGCCACCGGCAGCAATGACACAGGGAGAGGGGCCCGGTGGCCCAGGCCACACCCATGCCCAGTGTCCCGGGTGTCCCAGGCCTCCAGCTCTCTCTTGGAAGTCAGGGCCTGGAGGGCAGAGTGCTGGCCCTCAGGCTGGCTCGCCCCACGGGGAAGCAGGGGCAGCGCAGGGGAAGCGGGGTGACCACGTTGACCCCTGTTCTCTTTGGTCTAGGGTGTGGCGGCCTCACCCCCAGGACTGACCGTGGCACATTCAGGTAGGCCCCGGCCTGAGCCCGTCTGTGGTCTGGGCTGACAGCGGGACGTTGGGATGGGTTAGGGGCTCTGGGCACTTGGTTCCTCTCTGGGGGGCCTAGGTGCCCTGTGCCTGTCCATCTTGGCCACACGACCCCCGACTCCCAGGATGAGGGGTCCAGGTGTGGGCGGGGAAGCCCTGGTCCGGTCCTGCCCCAGTCAGAGATCTGGTCACCCTCAGGGGCCAGGCCCAGGCCATGTTGGGGGAGGGTCATCCCTGGGTCCCAGCTGGGCAGATGGGGAAGGTGGCCAATCACTTTAGGGCACTGGGCCAGGTGGGGACCCCACACTGGCCTGGTTCCCTCGGCTTTGCCCCAAGTGACTCAGGAGCTTGGGGCCTCTACCTCAGTCTCCCCACTGGGAGCAGGCAGCCTTGCTGGGGCAGTGACGGGGGAGGGGCTTCCAGACGTGCCTGCAGGCCACGGGAGCTGAGGCCTGCATCAGGGATGTGGCCCAGTGACCCAGGGTCCCTGGGCAAGCTCCGGAGAGCCAGGACACGCCCCAGGGCCGGGGCTTAGGGTTCTGGGGCCACGTGTGAACCCCCAGGCTCAGCTGCGTCTTCAGGGCCTGGGGAGCTGAGGACAAGGCGATGACAGGACTGGGGGCTAAGGCCTGAGGAGGTGCAGGGTGCTAGGAAGGGGCCCGAGGGGCTCCTGCTGACCTGCCCCGGGGTCAGCACTGCTCTCGTCACTTCTGGGGGACTCACAGCGCCTCCCCCACAGGACCCCCAGGGCCAGGGGCTCCCGAGACGCCCACCTACGTGAACATCCCCGTCAGCCCCTCGGCCCGGCAGCAGCTGTACTACACGGGGCTGCGGCTCCCCCGGGAGGGCGCCGGCGTCCGAGGTGGGCACAGGGCCCCGGGCAGCCAGGGCTCTTCCTGTCTGTGAGCTGCCCTCAGAGGGCATCCCAGGGCCAGGGCGGGGGGTGGTGGGTCATGGGTGGGGCTGGGAAGCAGGGTGGTGGCTCCTGGCGGCTCCCCTCACCCCTGGCTGCCCGTAGGGGCCGGCGCCTCCTGCTACGCACAGATCGACATCGTGGCCACAGAGGCGGCGCAGCAGGCTGGGGCCCAGCACGCACGGGAGCGGCTGTCCGAGCTGCAGCAGCGCCGGTGGGGCGCCCCGCAGTGAGGCCCCTCGGTGACGTCTGACGTCTGTCTCGAGGAGGAGCCGAGGCTGTGACTCATCCTGTGACTTTCATCCCAGAGTGGTGGGCCAGGAGGCTCCGGGGCCACGCCGGCTCATTCCAGCGAGAGGACCCACACGGGGACCCCTCCCCTCCCACTGGCCTCCAGGCCGACCCTTCCTGTCTGTCACCTGGGCCATGGCCGCCGGGTGAATGGAGCACATGCCAAGGCCTCACATGCAGCCGCTCCCGCCTGGATCTGAGGGGAAGGCGCAGCCAGGCCGCGTCCTAGAAAACTGCAGGAAGTCTCGAGGTGGTGGCACAGACTCCGAGGCAGAGCGGGTCCCCACCCCACCATCCCATGGCCCCTGCTCCGGGCCTGGGTCCCGCTACCCCACTCTGTCCTCTCCACGCCACCCCAGGGGCCCCACCTTGCAGGCCATGGTGCCCTGGGCCGGGGACCGAGGTGGCGGGAGACTCAAGACCCGTGGTCCCCTGGCAGCACCTGCGCGACCTGTGCTGTGCTGACCAATGAGCTGCTCAGGGCCCACAGCCCACGCGGAAAGTGTGAACTGTCGGTCGATTTTAGCAATGCATATTCTCTTCCTGAAGCCCTGAGGGTCTCCTTCTTGTGTGGTTTCTGCCCCAGACTTGATCTGAGGGGGATGGAGACTCTGGCCACAGCCGGCCTCAGCCCCATCTGTCCACCTTCGTCCCTGCTCCCCAGTATCCCCCATAGCCACTGGGTCTGTGGTGAGCAGCCCATGGGGACCCAAGCAGTCGAGCCCACGGTTCTGGCTGACCAGCCCTCCCGCCCTGTCCATCTCCAGAGCTGATGTGGCCCTGACTGAGCGGGCAGGTGGAAGGAGAGGTCAAGTCAGTGGGGGACAGGTCACCCCCCAGGCAGCCTGGAGGGACCCCGCCAGTCCTCCCTCACGCTGTGAGTGTGGGCATCACACTGGTCCAGGGGACCGTTGACCTGCAGAGTGTGATGAGGGCTGGCGTCCCCACCAGGTCCAGCCAGATCTGGTCGAGGCTGTCACAGGGAGGTCCAGGACCGTGGGCTCCAGCAGGGGGCACCGAAGTAGGGTCCAGGCTGTGTTGGTGGGGGCTGCTCTACTGACAGCAGGCGACTACCAGCCCCAGCAGCCATGCAGACCAGAATGGCTGCTCAAGGACAGAGCCACTGTGGGGTGGGGCCATCTGCAAAGCTGCAGGACCACGAGGTGCTGCCCGTGGGCTGTGAGGTCTCCGCGGCCCTGGCCTCAGTTCCCACCCAGGCAGCTCTTCCCCGGGCTGAGCCTGCTTCTGTGGCCTGTTGTGTTGCCCATGCTTTCCTGGCCATGACGCCCACTGGGGTGTCCTTCCGTGCTCCCCACCTAGATGCTGTCACCCTCACCTTGCCGGGGTCGGGGCAGTAGTCCAGCCTGGTTCTCCCTTGGTGCCTGGGCTGTGGGACGACTGAGCGCCCAGGACTGGGAGCCACACACTTGGATGCTGGTCGAACAGTGCCATGGCCGGGTACACCTGGGGCTCCGTGGGCACCTGGCCCTCGGGCATCACCAATGGGCACAGGTGCCCAGGTGGTCAGTGCCGTGCAGCAGCTGAGCCTCCTCAGAGCTTGGTGGATGGGGGTTCATCGCTGACTTTCCTTTTTTTGTCTTTTTGAGACAGGGTCTCACTATGCAGTTCAGGCTGGCCTTGGGCTCACTTTGTAGCCCAGGCTGGTCTTGAACTTGCAGCGATCCTCCTGCCCCAGCCTCCCGAGTGCTGGGATTACAGGCGTGCACCACCATGCTCAGCTACCTTCCTAGATTTTTGCCAAATGCTATACTCCTAGTGGCTTGCTAGTGTATGGCCCCGGAGCGTGGGTGAGTTCCAAAGTTCCAGTGGGGGCCACTTCCGCTGTGCGGTGGGTGGAAGGTGACAGCTGAGGCTTCATTCTCACCTCGATCGAGCGTGGGGCTGTGCAAGCTCTCAGAGGCTGCAGCTGGACAGACACACAGCCTCGGTGGCCCTCGGCCCCTGCCTCTTGTACACTGCGTCTTGTCCTCTGCTGGGCTGTTTATGAGACACTAGCAATGGATTGTGCATTCTGTCAGGATTTTAAATCAGGGATATGAGGGACTGGGGATACAGCTCCACGGCACAGCGCCTGCTTGGCCAATGCAGGGTCCTGAGTTTAATTTCCAGTACCAAAAAAAAAACAAAAAAAAGAAAGAAAAAATCAGTGATATGTTTCTCAAGATTAGAGCCAGACAGACCTGCAAGGTTTGTCATGAAGGTCGGTGCCTGCTCTGCCCCAGGCCCTGTTGCCGCTGCCAGCTGTACTGAGGCTCGCAGGCCGGCTTTCGCTCCCAGGTCTCCCCGGGGGACCCTGCGCCCCGGCATGCCCCGGCACTGCTGTGCACTTGGGCCTCACGCTGTCCTTGGCGGGCTCTGCAGATCCTGCTGATGCGTGAGCAAGGTCAGGTGCACCGGGCGGTGGAGAAGCATGGGGAGTGCTGAAATTTAACAAATCATTTCGGTGAAGACACGCGGCCATGACCCCGCCCCCCATCCTGCTGCTTACCTGGAAAGCACTTAGCCCGTGGTCTCGCCACTTTCCGGAGCAGCCCCGGAGCCCTCTTTCCTGCATGTCTTCCCGAGCGGTGACGCAAACAGTGAAGGCTGCTGCCCGGGGTCATGGCAGCGGGCGACGTCTGGCCCTTCCCGAGTCAAAATGGCCAGGAAAAGGAAGCCTTGTGGATCGGTTCCGGACACTGAGGTCGCTAGGACAGCACGACTGAAACCACGAGTAACAGGAGACCCCAGAGCTGCTCGGGACAGTGGCGAGGGCGGGTGAGCGCGTTCCAAGCGGAGCGGGGGACGTTGAGGGGGACTCACAGTCGCACGTCATTTGCTGTTTATAAATGTAAACACCGTGTTTTTCTGTTGCACTTTGCCCGCACTCTTCCCTTCCCACTGGACTTCGGTTCTGCCCTGGGAGGCAGTTTTCCCTGCAGGCACCGCTGACAGATGGCCGAGTCCTCCTTAATTGCAAAGCTCCCTCTCAGGACATCCCTCGCAGCCTGCCACGCCGCTTACTTTGCTGTCTCTTCCAGAAGCCACTGACCTCCCCTCGCCCAGGGGCCGGGCCCACCGCGCCTCTGCTTGGGTTTTAAGGAGTGTTTTCTCCAGCAGCAGCTGCAGAAAGGGGCAGATCTGAGACTAACACACTTCAGGACAGCGTCTCCATCCCTTCCCGTGGAAGCGCTGGGTGCAGCGCTCGGCCGCAGCCGCTGGAGGCAGGCACCCTGGAAGCTCCCCCTTTGTGACAAAATTTCCGGGGCTCCCAGGGCGCCAGGCTGCGGAGCGCCGTGAGGCTAACAGTGGCAAGAACCGAGCTGAGGAGCAGTGGAGGCCATGCAGGGGCACTGGCTGTCACACAACCCCCTGGCTTTGATCCTCAGTACTGAAGGAAAAAAAAAGTCTTAAAATGTACGGGGCCAGAGTTTGAAGAGGAGGACTCCAGAGAGCAGAGATGGGGAGCGGAGCCCCGCGCTTCAAACTGCGGCCCCATACGCGCAAACACAGGCTACGCGCAGCGGGCAGAACCAAGTACGGGAGGCGAGTGCGGCCTGATTTCCAGCCTCACCACAGAGCCTCTAGGGCGGGACAAATGGAAGCAGGCCTGGGCCGTGGAGCGTCCGAGGATGGGTGTGACCCCGAGCCAGGAGTGGGAGACGGCGACGGAAACGGGGCCAGACGCAACAAACTGAGCTCTGCAGACCGCTGGAGCACAAAGCCGCCGTGAACTAATGACTGGGCAACGTGGGGGTGTCCCACGAGGGTGCATGTGGACGGGATCCCCATGCGCCCCTGCAGCAGCCTGGATGCACAAAGTGCCCCAACCAAGACCGAAACCCCCGCGATGACAGCCTGCATACAGGTCCTGGCCACCTTTTTTTTTTTTTTTTGCGGTACTGGGGATTGAACTCACAACCTCGCGCCTGCAAGCCACTGAGCCAAACTCCCAGCCCTGGTTTTTTGAGGCAGGGTCGTACTGTGTAGCTCAGGCCGGCCTCCAACTCACAATGCTCCTCCTACCTCAGCCTCCCAAGTGCTGGGATTAAAGGCACGCGCCACCACGCCCGGCTGGTCCTGGCCATCTTGCTGCACCTTGCCGCTGCCGCGTGAAACGGCATTGCTGCTTTGGGAGCCGTAGGAGTCATTGTCCTTCTGAACAAACGCACACCCCAGCACTCATCGGGACCACTCCTGGGGCCTGAAAACGTGCACCTCAGCAGCTTCCAAGGCCAGTGTTACTGCTCAGATCCAAAACGTCCCCCAAAGGCTCCAGTGCTCACGGGCAGGGTTTCTGGCAGGTGCTGACCACGGGGCAATGCGCTCAGTGGGCTCATCTGTGGCTGAGCTCCTGCTGACTGTGCTGCAGGAGGCGGCGCCTGGCTGGAGAGGGTGGCTGGGTGTGACCCGGAAGTGTTTCTTCCCCTCCTGCTTCTTGGCCACCATGATCTGAGCAGCTTCCCTCCTGTGCCCTTTCCCGTGACATTCCCACCTCAAGAGCCAGCTGGCCATGGACCACGCCCACTGAAACCATGAGACTATTAAATAATCTGCTGTAAAGTGTGGATGTTGGGTATTCTGTTACAGCACTCAAAGTAGACTAATACCTTGGATGTTGCTAGTTATTCCTGGAGTGGAAACAACTCAAATGTTAACAATGAAATACACTACGAAGTGTGGTACTGTACATTCATCCAAGGGAAAACTTACAGTGATGGAATGGAACAGTTCTGCTTGGCAACGTGGTTGCCTCTCACCGGCAGACAGACTGTGAGAAGCTACACACGGCACGCGCGCACAGACCCCCCCACCTGCTATTGTCAGTCAAGGCAGCCATGAGCTCTGGTGGGGGCGGCCGGGGCAAGCACCGCGAGCTGCAAAGA
>RJWM01049897.1:0-10956 GCA_004363535.1 Dasyprocta punctata
TTTTTTTTTTTTTTTGCAGCACCAGGGATTGAACTCACAAGTCACTGAGCCAAATTCCCGGCACTGGTTTTTTGAGGCAGGGTCACACTATGTATCTCAGGCCAGCCTTGCGCTTGCGTTGTAGCCCAAGCCGGCCTCGAACTCACAACCCTCCTCCTACCTCAGTCTCCTGAGTGCTGGGATTAAAGGCGTGTGCCACCAGGCCCGGCTCCTAATCCATCTTTGTTGCTCTTCCTCTCACAGGTTGAGTCTCCCTCTCAGATGGATGTTGAATTGGTGAGTGGGTCTCCTGTGGTACTCTCACCTCAGCCTCGATGTGTGAGGTCTGGTTGTGAGAACCCTCCTGTCGTGAGTAAGGACTGGGACAATGAATACTGCAGCAATGAGTGCGTGGTGAAGCACTGCAGGTGAGCTCACAGTTCTTATAATTCAGATGTTGTTAAATTAACTATGTTGAAAAGTGTTGTAGCCTTCAACATATAGTCAGTACCAACTTACCTTAGAGCGGGTTGCTATATATTTGGTCTTATTGGAGAGGCTACTAGAAAAGCATCTCGGCTTAAATAGAGCTTACAGGCCAAGCATGGTGAGGCACACCTGTAATCCCAGCACTTGGTAGGCTGAGGCAGGAGGACTGCCGTGAGTTCAGTACCAGCCTGGGCTGCATGAGTTTCAAAGGCCTGCCTGTGTCAATAGCAAGATCCTGTGTCCATGCATACATACAAACAAACATACATATATAGATACATAGATAGAACAAGCTTACATCTAGGGCTGGCAATGTAGCTCAGTGCTAGAGCATTTGCCTAGTATACGTAAGGCCCTAGACTCCCAGAATGATGACTGAAACAAAAGATACTTTAAGCTTTCAAGCTGTTAGTGATTCTGAATGTTAGCCTTTCAATCCTTAAGGAATCTTTTCTTGATTCCTTAGGGACTCAGAAATTGGAAGTGGGCAGGAGTGAAAAGAAGCACAGTATAGAGCTAAATAATGTGAAAGGAGTAGAAAATTGTTACCGTTTGCCCTTTTACCCAATTGGCCTGGAAATTACCTGTATCAATGAAACAAAGTGTATTTATAGATCTTTATCTTAAATCACCTATAGTAGATTGGCATTGTCTCTACTTCATTGCTCTTATATTCCTCAAGTGATACTGTCTTACCTTGATGTTGAAGGAAATATGGGAACTTATTTAAGACAGTTAAGAAGGTATATAGGTTGTAATTTTAAATTTGTGTGTCTTTTTCTCTTAGGGATGTATTTTTGGCCTGGGTAGCCTCCAGAAATTCAAACACCGTGGTATTTGTGAAATAGTTTTTCCTGTTCTCCAAGCCAGTGAAGATTTATATGCTGGGAAGAAGTCCAAGAGCCTGTTTTCGAAACACAAGCTGGGCTTCTGGTAGTGCCTGATCTCAGCTCACCATGGTCCTTCATGTCCCCTGCCTCCCCTTTCAGAGGCAAAGTTATGGAGCTGGGCTGTTGAGTTTGCTATAATCTGCAATGCTTTTTACTTTCAACTGCAAGCAGAAATACCAGGACAATAGTGAAGGAAAAGGTGAAGGGATTATAAACAAGCAAATCATATGGGTGGTGGGGTTGTTTGAGGAAACTTGGTATAATTGTCATAGGACTTACCTAAAATATTAAAATGATGGGAGAGGACTCAGCTTTGAGCCTAGGAGAAAACACTGTGAGTGTCCATTTTAAAAGGGATAAGAGGGGTTAAGGGTATAGTGCAGTGGTAGAAGGGTCCTTGAGTTCAATCCTTAGCACACATAAAAGGAAATACAAGATTCCACTAAACATACCTCCTTACAGCTAGGTGTGTTAGCACATGCCTAAAATCCCAGCACACTCAGGAAGCTGAGGCAGGACAATCACCAAGTTTGAAACCAGCCTGAGCAACCTAGTGATTTACCAAGACCCTGTCTCAAAAAACAAAAACAAAAAAGCCCCAGTGAACCACCATCAATAAATACAATGTTGGGCAAGATGGGTACACATAGTCCCAGTACTCGGGAGGCTAAAGCAGGAGGATAACTGTAAACTCGAGACTGGCCTGAACTACAAAATGAGACCCTTTCTCAAAAAAAGGAAAAAAATTGCTTTGAGGAGAGTGGTTTGTAACACAAGGACATGGAACTATAGAGAAAATAACATCACCCACCAGGAAGTTCTTGTTTTTATTTCTCTTTAAATATTTCTGCAGTCACATACTCTTCTGATTTGTTACTACAGTTTTTAAGAGGTAGAACTGAAAACCCCTAATTTAAGAGATTTTACCGAAGTCTAAAGAGTTTGTATTCTGTTTTGATGAAATACCTTCTAAATAACAGGCCAGAGCTGTTTTTACTTACAAAGGCTAATTCTTTATAGGCACTTAACCCTGAGCTTGTTTTTCTTGGAAATAAACTACCAAACAATAGAAGAGCAAAGCCACATGGTTGCAACAGAACAAGCAAGTTTAAGGCATGATATCCCCTAGAAGGGTAATATTCAGTGAAACTCAAAATTCCTGCCTTGAGAAATGCTGTCCTAGGGAACTCCCTTCTTTCTTAATTGCATTCATGTACTAATTGCTAATCATTTTGATCCTACAACAGTCCTATTTTGTACTGATCAAGATGTCACTGCTTTCCATGCATTCATTCACTTTGAACACTCACAGGGACCTAGATAACATTCCCAGAGTTGTGCAAGAACACACTATCAAAGGGCAGAGCCAGAAATCCACCTCAAGATCCCAATTACAATACAAACCTTTATTTAAATAAAAGAAAAGAAACCAGTTATTGTACAAATACTAACATCTTCAGGTATATGCATTTTGCAGAGCCATGGCTCTGAATGCTTAGCTCTGTAAGGAAGTGCTTCTATAAATTCTTAGGTTTAGAGATGATTCCATCTGGATACCTTTGCTTGAACCGTGCAACAACATCTGGATCTAATAGGTGGATCCCATCAAGTTGGTTTCCAAGGGTGATCCTGAAGTGGGGAAAAATGGAGCAAACAAGAAATTCTTGGAATTAAAGGATTACTATATAATTAAAGGATGTATGCCTTTTATTAAGCCTGCCTGTCATCTCATCAGAGACACACATCAATTCTTTTTATAATACTGTAACATTAGCATAGTACCACTAGTTAAGACCCAGCGCAGATGTTGAGCCAGGTGCAGTGGCATATGTCACTACGAAAGAGACTCAGACAGGAGGCTTGCCACAAGTACAAGGCCAGCCTAGGCTACACAGTGAGACCCTGTCTCAAAAACAAAAAACCCGCCGGGCGTGGTGGCGCACGCCTTTAATCCCAGCACTCGGGAGGCTGAGGTAGGCGGAGCGTTGTGAGTTCGAGGCCGGCTTGGGCTACAACGCGAGTGCAAGGCCGGCCTGAGCTACATAGTGCGACCCTGCCTCAAAAAACCAGGGCTGGGAGTTTGGCTCAGTGCCTTAAGCGCCTGCCCTGGCAGGCGCCAGGTTGTGAGTTCAATCCCTGGTGCCGCAAAAAAAAAAAAAACAAAAAAAAAAACCCAGAATGCTAGTACAGATGATGTTAAAACAAGCTTGCAGCTCGGCATAATGCCTATAGTCCCTGCTACTCAGGAGTAGGCCAAAATGGGAAGGTCCCAAGTTTAAGACCAGCTTGGGCAACAACTCTTGAGATCTTACTTCAGCATGTAGGCTCTGGTAGAGCACTTGCCTACCAGGCACAAAGCCTGGGTTCAATCCCAAGGACTCATACCCCACCCTTAAAAAATGATCTGTATAATCAATAGGTTAATAACTGAAGTCTAATCAGGCCTATTTCAGATAGATAAATGCTGGCAGCATGTCTTTTAAAGGAGTGGAACCACCACGGGGCAGATTCAGTACATTCCATAGAACAGCTGAGGAAGATTCTTAGGCTGTAAGGATCAACTACAGCACCTGGGAGCTAAGTCAAGTCTGTTGAGGCCAGCCTAGTATACTGTCTCCCAAAAAAGCAAAAGAGTTATGAACAGTGCTCCGAGTCCTAGAATCTGAAGAAATGCAGGCTTAAACCACATAAATCCTCCAAAAGTCTACTACAGACTAGCAGAATGTGAGGTAAACGTCATACTAACTTTTCCTTGAGTAGTTTGCCTAGCCCAGCGACAGCAAACCTTTTAGAGCTTTCCATGGTAACAGCCTGCTGTGGCACGCATGCCATAGATTTGCCACCACTGGCCCAGCTTGTTCTCCCGTGTGCTTACCAGTTGGGTTGCACATTGTGTGGTCGTCCAAATAACTCAATCTTCCGAGTGCCAGGGGACAGTCTTTCAATCATGCCATAGATTTCATCTGGTTTATGACTGGTAGAACGAACCTAGGAGACAAAGACTAGCTACTTTTTAAGTCAGCCAAGATTGCAGATCTATTTTTTATAGTCCAACTGAGAAAAACCTGGGATGAGAATACATAAATAATCGGTAACAAAAATCTGAAAATTCTAGCTGACTTGTGAAGCACGTACCTCAGCTACAATCACGTCACAATCTAGACCCTGGTTGAAGCCTTGAGGATTTCCTTTGACACCAACCTGCTCACCACAGAGAACAGAATTACCTTATGAAACCATACTTTTGAACTTTTTCTTATTAAAAAGAAAATTAATTCCTAACACAGCATTAGGTCCTACTACTGCTCACCAAGCAGTGCTCTTTTCCATGGTTCAACCAGTGGCCTGTACGACCTGTTCGAATAATGCGTTGCAGTTGATTTGTCTTCACCCAGATAATTTCATCTACACGTTCATAACTGTGGAGCAAAAAGAGAACTAGCGCTTTGACCACACTTTCACAGTTGAGGGGTAGTAACATCCACAGAGGCAAGGAATCACAAGACTGCTCTGGGAGAAGGAAACATTACTTCTCACAACTATATCAACACATAGTAATTTCCCTCAAAGCAACACAACTGCTACTTACCCCCAAAGGTTTAGACATTCTCTGCCCAACTCCATGGCTCTAGAAAGGAAAGAAAGATGAAACAACTTACATGCCCATTTTGTCATTTTCCCTTCAAAACATCTTATGTGAACATTAGAAACCCCCTTTTCTCCCCCCAGTAGATGTTCAATGAACATCTAAAATAGGCAAAAGTCACATGCAGTGGCACATAGCAATTCTTTGGAAGGCTGAAGTGAAGGATCACAAGTTAAAGGCCACCTGGGCCCTTAGCAGAATCCCTGCTCAAAATTTTAAAAAGAGCTGTTGACATAGCTCAGTAATAGAGTGCTTGTCTAGCACAAACTGAGTCCCTGAGATCAATCCCCAATAGTGGGGAGAAAAATGTATCTGTTCTCAACGACCTTACCTTTCTCAAGGACAAATATAAAGTTAAACGTAATTCAAAAATATTACTTGTGTTAGAATTATTAAGGCTCCACAGGAAGGGGGAAAAATTCTAAATTGGTCATTTACTAGAAGGACTAGGAGCCTAGGATAACTTGGGGTTTTATCTCCCACCTGATACACTATGTACTATATGGGCCCATCCCTGCAAATCTTTAACTGTATTACCTGCCTGTGACCCAGAGGAAGAGAAAGCCATCATCCTGGAGTACTGGTATGTTAAGCCTGCGCATCTCATCATCTGTCAGGGTCCCATAGGGCAGCTCCATGTGGATATCCCAGGGTGGGTCAGCCATGACAACTGCAAACTTGCCCAAGATACTGACGTCCAGGTAGCGGATATCACAACAGATCCACTGCACGAGGTGGTATTTGGTCATCTTCTGTTCCTTCACTCTCAGATCCATGGCCCCAGTCCCTCTTTCCATTTGATTTTCTTACTCCCTTGAGTGTATTTATCCCACTCCATCCCAGTCAGCAAAACAGACTGCTGAATTATGCCCTGCTTTCCTATATGCATGGCTGCCCTAGTCAGACATAAGTCTATAAACTGAGATGAGTTTTCTGAGCAGACAGTACCTGTGGTGGGAAGAGTCGATCCACACTGGAGTCACCACCAACACTCTGTGTGAGCGCAAGCTCCTGGCTTGGTGTATGATCATTGCTGCCAGGACCCTCAGAATCCATGCATGCATCAATTTCATAATGAACATATTTGCAGGTATCCATATGGAAACATGTGTTAAGGAAAGAGCAGTCACCTAAAGACTCATCAGTGTGTTTGTTGATAATACGTCTGGAAAATAAAAAAGGAATCAGAATCAAGATGGTATTCCACAGAGAGATCCTACAGTTCAAGTTCCAAATAGTTTCAAACTTTCCTTGTTTTGGCCCTCCCTCCCCGTGTTTCCTCTGGTGTTAGCACTTCCAAGAGTTTTAAGAGAAGGGTCGGGTATTTAGCTCAGGGGCACATGCGCCTGCCTGGCAAGTGCGAGGTCATGAGTTCAATCCCCGGTTGCAAAAAAAAAAAAAGTTTTAAAAGAGAAACACGTGATATGGAAATCCATAATTCACATTAAGGAGCAAAGACTTTGCCTCTTCTTACCAGAAATGCAGCCCAAAAAGGACTTGGCTAATTAGAAAATAATACACTTGTCCAAGAGCTCTGGTTCCTGTTTCTCCCATGACCATCCTCTTTCCACAGAATTTCTATGGATCAGAGATAAGCAATTCCTTGCTAGAAGGGGAGCACTTAAAATCTAATATCCTTGGGAGTGCAGCCTGTATTTCTTTGCACATGATGCCACTTCTGAAAGGTTACTTTCAGAGTCTGCAGAACTTAATAATAAACTAAATAACATTTACAGACAGAGCCCCAATGACAGGAAGGAAAATAGTGAAAAGGAAGGACTGCTGCTGGGAAACCCATCCCACCGCACTCCTCCCCAGAGACCTGAAGTGCAGCTTGCGACAAGGTCGATCAGCATCACTGGCCTTCATGCACTCCTCCTTGGTCCCGTAGTCACAAAATTCTTGCACTTGGGCACGACCTCGTGAGCGAAACTTTTCAACAATGGACTGTTCCTTGGCTGTTGTAGTATTTAATAGTTCTAGGATCTCCTGACTGACCTGTGACAAAAGCAGCCTTGGTCTTAAAAGGATTTCTAGATCAAGTCAGCTCTTAAACCACTTCTGCAAATCCTATTTGATATTAATGTCCAATAAGGGATAAATGAGCTAACAATATGGGAACACTGGTGCCTCAGGATGTCATGCATTTAGGCCTTGCTAGGAGATCTACATTTAGGATAGAATTAAATTCCAAGAAGCTTGGTTCTTACTGCTAAGTATTAAACTATTATACCACCATCAAAAACAAACTACTTATTTATTGGGTACTAAGGCAAGGCACAATGCTATACTCAAAATCTATTTAACAGTTCTGTAAGGGAAGACACTCTGGTTTTCCTCATGTTACTGATGAGAGGACTAAGGCTCAGTAGAAGTTAACTTGTTCAAACTCACAAAACTAGAAGTGGCAAATGATGAGAACTCATATCACGCCAGTACCCAGAACCACTATTCTGCATATATGTGCTGTTCAATTATCAATTTTCCAAATTATTGGTCCAAATGACTATCATCCAGTACTCTTCCTACACTCAAAATATCTGGATCTCTTCTCTTGATCTGCTTCAAAACAGATTCGATGACAGGAGTCTCTACATCAGTGTTTCTTGACACAGGCATTACTGCCATTTTAGACCAGACAGTTCTTTGTTGTGGGGGGCTGTCCTATGCAGGGTATTACATTTAGCAACATCACTGGCTTCTTCCTATAAGCTGCCAGCAGGACTCCCATGTTGTGACAACAAAATTATCTCCAGACACTGCCAGATGTCTTTACATGACCCTAAGTATGGAGCAAAATCATGTTCAGTTGACAACCACTGCTCTAAACCCTCAATTCTAAGAACTCCTCTTTGCCCTAAGGGTAAATCCTTCTCAAGCACAGCTACAAATGGAGCACACTAGGTGTGTCTTTATGGCCCCTACCTTCTTGCTCTGTTGTTCCTTCGTAGACTGCTGGTTCAAAAGGCTTTCTATCTCCAGATCAACATCTGAGGCAGCATGTTTCCTTGATTTCTTGGCTGGCTCCTTCGCTGGTTCTGATGCTGAAGAGGCCAGACCAGAGGCTAGAGAGCTGGCAAAGGCAGCTACTGTAGCTGAGTCCTGTTCTGCTCGCCGCTTCTGCCCTGTGACAATCCCTGCTACCTCCCCGGGGCCTTTCTTTTCTGCCACAGCACCCATCATTGCAGAGAGCTTGGAATGGTCAGCATAGGTCACAAGAGTGGGATGCGCATCATCTTGTAGGAGCCCTCGCTTTACCTCAATCAACTCCTGAGCCGCGAACTTCTGTAAAAGGCTTTCCACTCCATCTTGAGTGGCAGGAGCATCTGGCTAGAGACGGGAGGGAAAAGAGAGCAATAATGCACTGGCCAGGCACAGAAAAGTAAGCAATAGCTCCAAATTCTATTGGGTCATTACCGTGGAGATGGCGTGACAGATGGATACGGCATCCGTGGGCAATGTTAAGGTCAGATCTGAGAGATGGTGTAGCAACTTCTTTTCTAACTCCGGGTCTGTAGCTAATTCAGGAACTACAGAAGCTGTGCTGGACTTAGGGCCACCAGAAGTGGGTGCAGGAGGCACTGGACTATCACTACGGAAAGTTGGGGACAGTGCTGCCTCTGGATTCCGTAGATCTAAGAGTAAAGAGAAGTGAAAATGAAAAACACCAATTATTGTCTGTCTGTACATTTATCAGGAGTCAAATTCTCTAGCATTCTGAGCTACCAGACCTTTCGTTTCATGTGGGAAATTCTCTCAACATGTTTGGCACTAGATTACCTCTGCATCATACTCAAGCATTCACTACTTTGCCAGAATAATTCCACATTTTTCTGGGAACTGCTTACCTTGGATATGAAATACTTCCTAATTCTTTGTCCTTGCTACTCTTCAGGACTGGCAAGGCATTTTAACATGCCACTGTCTTTGAAATTCTTTTTTTTTTTTTTTTTTTTTTGGTACCAGGAGTCCAACTCACAACCTCTTGCTTGCCAGGCAGGTGCTTATGCTGCTGACCTAAATCCCCGGCTGCTTGCTACTCTTCAAAGGAAGTTAGCAGTACAGTAGATTTGCATATCTCCACTGCCTCACTTCTCTCAATATAAGTAGTATCATCAATCTACATCTTAATGAAAGCCAGAAATACTTTCAACAACATAAACAGGCATCAGAGTATCCTTTACAGGCATGTAGTATGAATTTTAATAAATCAAGGTCACTGGCCATAAAAAACTGTACAACAATAACAACACTGGGGCAGGTGTGGTGGTATAAGCCTATAGCACCAGCACTTGAGAGGCTGAGATGGGAGGATCAAAAGTTGGAGGGCTGGCTGGGCATGCTGGTGCACACCAGTGATCCCAGCACTTGGGAGACTGAAGCAGGACAATCACCATAAATTCAAAGCCAGCCTGGACTACACAGTGAGACCTTGTCTCAAAAAAAAATCAATAAATAAATAAAAGTTGGAGGCCAGCCTGTACTATATAACCAAAACTGCCTCAAAACAGAATGAAACAAAAAAAGACACTAATAGATAGAACACTGTAACCTGTGATATTCATAAACAAGAAAACGTTAAAGTACTTCACTGAATTTGTTGAAAGCATAGTCAACAAATGGTATTTCCTGTTTTTTTTGTTGTTGTTTTTTTAATCTTTTGATAGTGGCAACTGAATGCAAGGGCCTTGAACATGCTAGGCAAAGTGGAAGAACACCTGGATGACTCTCTTGAACAAAAAACAATTATCTCCATTTTGTCTAAACCTGACCCTATCACCATGTACCAATATGTACAGAGCTGGCTAAGTTATTTCCTTTTGCCTTCTATAGGCTCTAAGCAATGTAAATAGAGCTAGCTGAGGCACTGATGCATAATTTTTGAATCCAGGTGACAGTTTCCCCACTGTGACTCCCATCAAAACATAACTGAGCACCACCCCCTAAACATGAAATGCTACCTCAATTGTGTTATGCAGATTGGCCTTTCTGCATATCCTTCTCTCTGCATATTGCAGAGATGCTTTCAAGTGTCCAACATAGCCCAGTTCACAGTACTCAGTATCTCCCGCCATTCTCACAGTCAACCTCAAGCCATACCCTTCTTCACAAATTAATAAAATCTGGGTTAGACCCTAGGTGGGAGGCCTTTTGCTCTGATGAACTTTCATCCTGGCCAGACTGAGGTCCCCTTTGCACTCCATACTTATGTCTTAAGTGTCTTTATTCTCACTGTGGGTTGTACTGGAAGGGGTACATTGGAATTAACTGACTAGAATTCCAGTAACTTTTCCATGGGATTATAAATATAAATTTCCCAGACCTTGACAAGGGCAGGAAAGGGATCTCTAGAAGACAAGTGCTCTACCACTGAACACAGCCTCAGCCCTATTCCTGTGTATTACCATGTAAGCTGGGTAATCATCATAACCTTAAGATTAAAGAAACTCAAATTAGGACACAATATTGCCTTAGTCTGTAAGGCACTTGGAAAGCTGAGGCAGGAGGACTGCTGAGCTTGAGGTCAGCCTAGGCTATATAGTGAGTCTAATGCCAATCTGAGCTACATAGCAAGACCGTCTTGAACAACTAAAAAAATGAAAAATAAAAAAAAAATTACCTCTCAGGATCTAGACTGCAATTCTGTTAAATAAATTGTATGCAAGTGGGCCATGAGTTTTACACCCAGGAATATTTTTGGTTATTTATGAATTTCCATTTGAATGAAACTGAACTGAGTAAAATCTGATTTCGAGGTTCCAGAGAAAATGAACCTCGGGGCTGGGGATTTAGCTCAGCGGCACAAACACCTGCCTGGCAAGTACGAAGTAAAGAGTCAATCCCTGGTATCAAATAAAAAGAAAAAAAAAAAAGAAAGAAAGAAAGAAAGAAAATGAACCTGAACTACACTAACACATTGCTAGAACAGTTACTTTTTTTTTTTTTTTTTTT
>RJWM01049898.1:0-10953 GCA_004363535.1 Dasyprocta punctata
GAGTTAGCTGAGTATAGAATGAAATGTGAGCCAAAATAACCTCTTTCCCTTCAGTTGCAAGGGTCAGGAATTGTGACTCAGAAATGTAAAGAAGTGAGTAAGAAAATGAACCAAAACCTTTAACTGACTTAAACCTCTCCTTTAAGTTATGGTTGCTGTCTATTGTCATTCAGCAATGAGGGAGCTAATACATAGCCACCGATACTAGAAATTCAGATTATTTATAATTACTTATCTACTCTTATACTAGTTCTTTAACATTATCTTCACAAACTTATGCTATTTTTCTGTAGTGTTTGTCTTTTTTCCTCATATTGCAATTATTTTGGTAGTCATTCTATCCCTCTTTGTTAATTTTCTACAATATTTCTATTGTTGATCTTGAGGTCAGAGGTGTTCTCAAAAAACATTAAAAATGAATTAATTCTCTGTCTCTGTCTCCCATTATCTCTTGCTCTTTCCTCAAACTACAAATAACTCATTTCAATTATATGGTTAAATGCAGCAGCATTAGTATTTTCTTTTCATTTGTAAGTCACTGAAAGAGTTTACTTTTATAGACACTAAAAATACACATTTGAGTACTGTAAGAATTTAATTTAGATTTTGTTCTTTGTATATTAAATGTCTAGATACTGATTTGTGCATTTGTAGAAAGCTTTGCATTACTACTTATATATAATCGTTTTCAAATCTATTAGTATGATATTTTCCCTTTGTTGCTAGGTCTTATAAACCCCACATAGTTCTGTAAGTATTTTTATGAATTTCTAGCTAATGTCATATTTGATGAAGTCTTTGTTGATATTAATAAAGTTGAATATTTGAATATTTAGAATAATCCTTGCAACAACATCATGTGTTCTCAGTATTTCTTACTATTTGCTCAGAAAATAACATTTAAAGTTGTGAAAGAAAGTCCTCATTAAAAAATCATGTGTTGATTTTTTAATGGCATGACTTTTCATGTGTGCACAGTTTAATAGAATACCTTAACATATAATGCTTAAATATATTTCCAATACAGATATTTCCTAGATTGGTTGAAGACTTAATCATGTCATGTTCTGCTTTTAAAGTATTTGAACAAAATAAGATTTAAATCTCAAACACTAAGAATTTATTTTCTGTTATGCTCAAAAGCCCAAGAAGAAACAATATTGGAAATGAATAAGAAAATGAATCAAGTGTTTTAGAATTTAATAATATTAAGTAACATGCTTTGTAAGCAGCCTACAGTTGGTAAATTTATCTTATAAAGACAAGAAAATAATAAGGTATATTTTCACAGGGTTGTGTAACTGTTTGTAAAAGAATCAGAGCTTGCATGCTTTATGATATGCAAGAGTCAAATTTTCAGTACCCTGGACAAGTTGAAGATTTAAACAAAGTCTATACATGGAAGCAATCCAATGACTAATTTACTTTGGTAAATGAATTACTGTGTGGAAGTTCATTCCCCAGTCAGACTGTTTAAGATACATTATAGTTTATGTAAAATGTAACCAAAGTTCTTTTGTAGATGAAGGGAAGACATTATTACCTTCAAAGACTTCTGTTTTCAGTTGTACCAAATTATGTAATCTCAGCATCAAGCTGTGAGATTTGAAGGCCATCTGTGGTTGACACTTAGAGAAAATATAGAAATCACTTTTTTTTTATTCCTTGTCATCAACATTTAATACCAATATTCAAGTTGGGCTCATCTGAAGCATATATTATACTGAAGCCTTTTTTCTGGTCATCAGTGATTTGAGACCTCATTTGATATGAAGAAAGGAAATTCCAAAGGGAGATGCGGCTAGTCTGCCAGGGAAAACAAATGCATCAGCAAAAAAATGAGAGTTTGTTATAGAAAGTGTTATGTGTTTAGATATAATGATCATTTGAAGGCAGAATCCCAAATATTAAGCTTTGTTGACCACCTGTAGCTTCCTGTTGAAGGCAAATGGAAACCATATAATTTCCGATGCTTTTATACACTGCATAAAATATAGCACAACATCATTCTTTCCTTCACAGTTGCTGTTTTCTGCCACTCCAACTTTCCAAACATAGCATAAAATTAAAATAATAGAGAAAATATCTTCTGAGTTACACAAATAGTTGTTGTGGAGACTGAACATTACAATGCCATTTAATTCTTACTTCCACAAAATTCTAACAACCTTGATTATCTGATTTCTTAAGTATTGCATATTAGAAAAAAATTAAAAGGTTCAAGGCTGAAAAGGAACACTAACAAATACAAATCAAAATGTAGGCAACACAGTATCTAATTTGGGGACTTAATAATAATTTACAGTGTAACCAATTATTCTGACACATGTTAAAGATGACAAGGCATAATTTACTGAAGATTATGTTGATAGCTTTCAACACTATTGCAATAGAGCAGTGATTAAACTCAAACAACAGGAAAATGTGTATATCCACAATTAATAGTAAAGGGTGCAATAAATAAACAATTTTCCCATATGTCTTTAGAGACAAATATGTATGCATTTATTTATGCTCATGTTTGTGTTCATATTTATATATCAATATTCCCATGATAATATATGATTCTGGGCTTTGATTTTTTGTCATGTTGCTTTACACTGTGAAGAACAAAGACATGGTGTGTGATGAGGAGCTTCGATTCTCCTCATCACAAGCAGGTGAAAATTCCAAGTCTGTTGTCATCAGGCTCTACCACTTTAGAAGACCTATTTTCTTCAAAAATTGCTCTTTTCCTTTAAGTAGGAAATATATCTGATACAGCTTTGCAAACCGTGAGGAGTCTCCTACCTTAAACACCAACTAATAATTGCTGTCTATAAAGGAAAAAACTCAATATTTTTAAAATTAGTGACACAAATAATTCAAACTACTTTTGCAGCATACCTCATTATCCTCTGAAGTACAAAAATTATGATTAATGTGTCAAATAATTGACTTAGGCTGCATAAAATGAATCCGTCTGCTGTCTTACAAATTTGCAGCTAGCAAGTGTGTTTAGGCCAAGGGCAATTATTATTCATATTATGTTCTAGTTTTGATTTATATCTCATAATATAGGATGGGTGTCATAGTCAATCTCATATTTGGGACATGATTCCTGACACACACAATTTAAAGGAGGAGAGGTTTATTTTAGATGGTGTTTGTTGGAGGTTTCAGTTCATTGTCAGCTGATTCCTAGAAGGAAACAGCCCGGTGCAAGGGGCTGATGTGGAGGAAATCTGCTCACATCATGGTGATCAGGAAGGAGCCCCATGTTCTAGCAGCAAGTCAGTGACAGTGCTCCTGTGCTCCAGTCCTATTCCAAAACCCACGTGTATGAGTGAACTCTTGGAAGCATTCCAGTGCAAACCCCAACAGAACTTCGCTAGGGTGTGTAACTGGTTGCATGTCAATAAGTTACGTTACATGTTTCACACATAGCTTACTGTTTATTTACTTATGCACCATTTTTATTCCTAAAAAGATGGAATTGGATTCCCTTCACATTATTCTTGTTAATGGATGAGGAATAAATTTACATACAATAATTGTTCAGCATTGCACAGATAATCTATAACACAAACGTAACTGAAGATTATCTTATAGAAAATAAATCAGAAACACAAAAAAAATTATCAGGAATAAGCTCATAGTACATATGATTCTATTCCAATTATTAGAAAAGGGTAAGTATAAATAGCTTCTTAATGATTACACAGGCTCTGGTACCTTACCTTGTGTATTAGGTAACAAACTTGCTGGCAGGGCTGCCATACACCTAGGTCACAGACAGTGCACTTTTCTATTCATGACAAAAGCAGTAGCCAGAGCTTTAGGTTCACGTGTGTTTCTTCCTAAGGATCTACTGAGCATGTAGTTCCCATGATAGATGACTGCTTCTCCGTTGGTTCATTACAGGAGAGGAACATTAAGTTTTGGAATTCACAGCTTTTACAACATGAAAATAAAACTGCTTTTAGTCCAGGAGAAGTTACATCCTCCCTCATGTTTGCTTGCTATAAACTCATACTGATAAATATCCCAGCAAAATAGTAGGTAGACTTGGGAATTACTGATACAGTTAGGAAAAGCACACAAGAACAAGGAGAGTGAATTGAAGATTACTTCTAAAACCAGCCAGTTTAGAGTTCAAAGATAACTGTGAACAAGAAAATAAATCCCTCTGTCATTCAATTTCCAGGATTACAATTACTGGCACAGATTCAGTGAGCATCTACTGCCTTAAGTGAAAAAAAAATCACTGAAGGTTACACTTAAGGAAAAGGCATGGTGAGATTTAAAATTTAAATCAGTCACAATACCCTTGGTCTGCAAGATGCAAGGAGATCAAGACATAGGTGAAACAGAATGAAAAGTTATTACTGTAGAAGAAAAAAATGGAGAGAAAGGTCTAAATTAGGGAATTACAGCCAGGGCATCATGGAAAGTACTTTGAGAAATATTTAGGGAGAAATTTACAAGGCTTAATGCTTAGTATAATGAAAAGTTGGGGGTAGAAAGTAAGAAGATACATACTGTCATATCTTGCCAGCAGATACAGGTGCCTTACACAGGAATTAAGTTTTCAAAAGTGATTTATTGTTTGATATTATTAGATCCATTCAAACAGATGTGTTGATTTTATAAACTGTTCTATTTAGTTTTCTAATAAGTTTCATACATGTGATTTTTTGCATCTATAAAAATCAAACATTTAAATGCATTTATTATACATGTCTTTCTTTAAAACAGTATTCTTTTCTTTCTTGAGCCATCAGATATGTAATAAGTGGGTTCTATGTCCTAAGCATTATTTTTTAATCTTTTTCATTTTCTAAACAAATTATTTATGTAGCCATATAGCCAAACACTGTATTAAATGATTTAAACACTAAAAGATAAACAATTTACTATTTGACAGTCATTTGCCTGGTAACTTTAGTTATGATAAATTACTCTTGGGGTTATGTTTCTAAAGCCAGTAAGTTTCTTATATTCATTTATAAAAAAATGCAAGTTTTATTAATACATGCCACTATTGTGTTCTTCATTTGAATAAAGAAACTGAGTAGTCTCTTTCACTGAAACTCTAAGATTTTAAAGTAAAAAGACAGCATTTAAGTGCAAGAAAGCTATTGCATACATAGAGAGATGCATGATACAGAAGTGCTGCATGATTTTGAGCATTTACTAATGGTTATTCTACTTTTTAATGAATGAAGGAATCAATATGAAATTATTACAGGCACTGCTTTTATTTATCGAACATCATGTAGTTTTCTATGGAAGTATATTTCGTGAAATTAACCTCTATGTCTTTTTGACGGTTGAACAAAAACACCCTGCTGATTTACTTATATTAAAAAAAACCCCAAAATTTATTTTGTTTAATAATTCTTAGCCTGGTTTATTTTGGGAAAGTTAAAAGCAAAGAGGTGAAGAGAGATTTTATACAGAGTATCTTAGTTACTTTTTACTCATTGCTGAGTCAAAATACCTGACACCCAAAATTAGGGAAGGAAAGGTTTATTTCTTACAGTTTCTTGGGAGTTTCAGTCCATACTTAGTTGGCTCCAAGGCAGCGTGGCATGGCGGGGCAACCATTCATGGCAGCTGCAAGCAGCAAGCGTGCTGGCAAGAGAGCAAGCAGGTAGAAACATGGAAGCGAGAAAGAGGAAGATCCGTCTCCATTACACTGTATCTCAGCTCCACCCCTGGGTGGGTGCAGCACTCACATCATCAGTCCCAGCACTAGACAATAAACCTATGACAAGCAAGTGCCAGACTCAGCCCCATCAAAAGTATATGAGGACTTGGGGTACGTAGTATATCACCCAATATACAGAGTTAGGCTTTGATTTTAATTTAATTATCCTAATATTTTGTAAAACACTGAAAGGAAAATTTTGATTTACATATTAGGTTTTGTAGTTTTAAGTACTTCACAAATAATATAACAATTTTAGTATCTATGCTCAGAGTCAAGTCTCACAATTCAATTCATACCTAACATTTTCCTACCACTAGTCCACCAATCAAAAGCAAATAAAACTTTCAAAATTACTTAATTTTATAGGGTAAGATTTAATACACTTATGTCTGTGTGCTCAATATTCCTTTTGTATTGAAATGAACTTAAACTCAGAAATGTAGAATGAAATTGAACTTTAATTGTATTTTATTTTAATTGATTTTGTCATTTGAGGAATTACAGATAAACAGAACTCTGAAATTATAATTCTTGAGTTAGGATACTTTTCTGTCTCTGTGAAAACATACAATTTAATTTCCTTCAAACATTGTGTACTGAGTCAGACAAGGCAATCAAAGTACTTTAGACATAACAGTAAAACCAAGATATACATAGAAATGCAAATGATGGATAGGGAACTAAAAACTACTTAAACAAAGTGTTAAATGAGTTTATATCACACATTTTTGTTGTTGTGGATGCAAAACCTAAAAGAAACATATGTCAATTTTATTGTACTATAAAGATCTTCAATCATGATAGGGCATATCAGCACTAGTATGACCTTACCATTGCTGGTCACTTATTGTTCAAGCATAGAACATACAAAGAACAAATTGGATCTGAGATTCTGCATTTCTAATATTTCTTCAATTTCTAATTTTTAATGTGGTATAATAGAGTTTTTACTGATTTATTTTTTAGTTTTTTACTGTGTCTTTACCTATAAATTTCCTTTAGAAGCTAGTTTAGCATCATATCATAAATTTTGTTTTCTTTTCATTTAGCTTAAAGTATTGTCTGATTTGGCTTATAATTTTTCATTGGTCATTGGTTATTTAAGACAACCTTTTGAATTTCCAAAATTAACTTACATTAGTGATTTCTAAATTAACTCTATTGTTTTAGAGAATTTACTTTGTATTATTCCAAGTCTTTAAAAATTATTGATGCCTGTTTTATCCCCAATATGAGGTTGATACTGGATAGTGTACCATATGCATTTGAGAAGAAATTGTGCACTAATGTTATTTGCTTCAACTTTCTAGAGATATTTGCCTAATTGGTTTACTAAGTTTATCATGCCTTCTGAGCTATTCTGTTTTCTTGCTGGGCTTCTCTCTATTTGTTGCTGTTCACATTTTCACATAATGTGTGCAAATTTTTTCTCTTTCTTTCACTTTTATTAGTACATATTTTTAGTTCATAATACATACATTCACAGTGGGGAATTGGTAGTTTACATAACGCATTTCTCTTCCTTTGGGAGGGGTTCCCTTAATTTGTTCCATTCACTATTGGCAAAGTAGTCTCAACCATAGTAGTTAAATAATCAGTTTCTCATTTCAATTCTTTCCATTTCTCTTTCATTTATTTTGAAATTCTATTGTAGACTAATATATGTCTATAAATGTTATTTCAATCCATGCCAAATCTATTTTGTCTAACATAAGCATGAGGACCTCCAGTTCTCTTCCTATTATTATCTGCATGCTACAGCATTTTCCATAATTATTTACAATTTATTTATTTTTAATCTGAACAGCAACCATCATAGATATCTTAATTTAAAATGATATAATTTGAAGGACTACTAATTAAATTTCAATAGCATGACAATTTTCTTTGTGTTTACTTTTTTGTGTGTCTGTGTAGAGCTAGCATTATTGGAAATTGAGCTCCCAGGATCTTTGAAATGAGCTACATGTTCAGCTCCTTTTAAAATTTTTAGACAGCATCTAAATTGCCCAGGCTAGACTTGCACTTGAAGAGCTGCTGCCTTCTCTTCCCAGAATGCTGGGATTTCAAGCTTGAGTCACCACACCCAGTAAAAATTTTCTGGTATCTCTTTGCTTCCCTCCTTTATAATATTATCTTCATATAAATAACAGCTTTATACCTCAAAAATCACAATTACTTCTTTGTAATTATTATACAGTTGTCCTTTATGTCACAGAAGTTAAAGTTGGTGTTATAAATTTTAAAAGTTATACATTTTTGTACTTTCTTTCCCTAGGGCTCTTCAATTTCCTTGTTTAGAATGTTGGAATATTCCCTTCAGGTTTTCTTCCTCCTCCTCTTCTTCGATTTATTCCTATTTTTATTCTTATTCTTAATCTTATTGTCTTACTCTTTTTCTCCTTCTTCAATGCCAATGGCCTGCTAACAGTTTTTGTTTACTGGAATTATCTTTATTTCTCTTTCATTTTTGAAAATACATAATTTAGATTCCGAGGATTGAACTCACAACCTCACACCTACCAGGCAGGTGCTTAAACCGCTGAACCAAACTCCCCACACTAGTTTTGTGAGGCAGGTAGCTCAGGTCGGCCTCGTACTTGCGTTGTAGCCCAAGCCGGCCTGGAACTCACAATGCTCCACCTACCTCGGCTTCCTGAGTGCTGGGATTAAAGGCGTGCGCCACCCCACCTGGCTAATTTAGAATTTTTCATTGGCATTGTTTTCTTTCACTGAATTATCTATCCTACCATTCATTCTTTAGAACTGCATGATTTCTTTTGAAATTACTGGTGAGGATCAGTAACTTTGATATACAAAACTTCTTTCATATGCGATGAATTGCTTTGCCTTGTTCTTTTCGAGATTATCCTTTTGAGTTTAGAGAAATAGGCCTATATTTTACACAAATATTTGTATATTAGTCAGATATTATAACTCCAAACTGCTCCTTTTCAAGTTCACAGATTATTTTTTGCCAATTAAAGTCTGCTGTTGTGATTCCTTAGTAAGTTCTTTTATTTCAGATATTATATTTGTACATTTTAGAATTTCCAGTTTTAAAATTTCTATTTCATTATCATCCTTATTTTCAGGAGATATTGTTTGCATAAATACTTTTAATTAATACACATGTCCTTTACCAGATGCATAATGGATGTTTTAAATTATTTTTGAATAAGTATAAATTCTGAGCTTCCTCAGAAACAGGTTTATTGAATGTTTTTCCTAAGTTTGAGGTATACTTTCCTCAATCTTTGTAAGATTCATAAAATATTGGTGATTTTCAAGTGCAATCTTTTTCTACAATTTAAGCATATTTGAATTTATTTATATTTAAATGAGTTTTAGTAATAAATATTAACAGCTGTAGGAATCATGTTTTCCATTTCACAAAGATTTGTTTCTATCACTAATCATTCTCGTTGTTTTAGCTGTTGGTGCTATTTGTGTTTAGTGACAGAGACAAAATGCCAGCAATAGCTAAGATAGTCAAGTCATCTAAGTCTTTTCTGTGAGCTTGAATGCAGACTTGTATATGAGTGTATCTTTGTAAAATCCCAGAAATGTGTTGCAGGTTTTAAAAGTCACATGGAGACTTCTCATTCCTCTTATTTTCTTTTAATTTAATTATTTAAGTTTTTTTTTCTTTTTTGATTTTTGTTATTACTTGTTTGCAGTAAATAATGATTGCGTTCTTCGTGGGGAGTTGGTCTAGGTGTGTGATGTATTATAATTCTTGTATCACGCCCCCTTTCCTCCCCTCCTTTCCTTCTCCTTCAGTCTTTCAGCCCCTCTTCCTTTTGCAAACCTTGACTGGTGTCACTTGCTCATGTAACTCTGAGATTAAGAATTGAGTTATTTGTCTCTGAGCAATTCTGTCTGACCAACTCAGGATGTCTCTTTTCTCACTGAATGAGCTAGGAGTCAGATCAAACACAATCGATTCTGGTAGGTAGAAGGTTTTTACCAGAAAGCATCACACAGGTCAAATTGGGACTACGGAGGCTATTTGAGAGCTCATATTTCATTCTGTCCAGTGCAGCGTGCCCCAGCCTGCTGAGGTTCACCTCTGCTGGGTGGCAAGTGGCTAATTTTCACGGATGCCACACAACAGTGAGAGTGACAGTGGGATAAAGGAAGCATAGATTCCACGGCTCACTGCTGACACCAAGCTCTGAGCCTGCACTTGGGGAAGCGCTGTGCACATGGTCAGAAATTCTTCTTGTTTCCACATCTTTCCAGTGTTGATTCTGATTTTTTTTCTTTTCTTAACTTTCATGTTGTTTTCATGGATAAATAAATACTAGGATGCTTTTGCTCTTTTTCTTTAAAATGTTTTTTCAACTAACTTCTTTTTGATGAGGATAGAAAATATTTACTCATTTTTAAAATCAAATATCAGTGTCTATTTATCATGTATTCTGAAAGTGTAGAACACCTAGTATTTTGGTCTCCCATTAGTCACTCATTTTTATTGCTACGTTATTAAAAGCAGAATGACAAAGTTAGAATGACCTAATCCTTTTCATTCTTTACCTCTGTCTCTCTCTCTCACTCTCTCTCTCTCTTACTATTTCTCCCTCTTTCAGAACCTACCCTGTTTAATTTCTTTGAATGGCTGACTGGTTTTTGTTTTCCTTCTGATCCTTTCAATGTGTACATTTTGATCCTTTCAATAGTGCACATATAATGGCTCACCCCTGCAATCTTAGCACTCAGGAGGTTAAAACAGGAAAATCATCGTGAAACTGAGACCAGTCTAGGCTGCACAGTGAGTTCGGGGCCAGCCTGAACTACGCAATGAGACCTTGTCTCAAAAAAATTATAAATAAGTAAGTAAATAATTTTTTAAAATACCGTACACTCTGAATGGATTCCTTTCTCTGCCACATCTCACTTGTGGTAAATTCCAATTTATGTCTCTGACTTCAAATTAGAAGTCTCAGGATACAGAAAGCTTTACCTAGTACTTTCAAATACACTTAGCTGCTTCTCATGAGCATTCCCGTCACTTCACACCTGTCTACCTGTTGGTGACTTACAGGAAACACTAAGGCCTAGGAGGCCTTGTCTGTCCATACCAATGCCCAACTCATAAGAACTGCAAGTAAATACATTCACATTTGCAGCTGAGGTGAATACTTGGTAATTGTTTCAAAGGATTATTTCATGTGATTCACCGTAAATAATTAAACATATTATGCTGTTTTACTTTTTATAATAGTGACACGTCAACATTAAATTTTGCCATATTT